>JAZGTI010006131.1:0-23988 GCA_036877585.1 Botia kubotai | reverse complement strand
CCAAAAGCTGTAAACCTAGGGGAAACACTGCAGTGTCATCAGTGGAAGTCCTGTAAGGCAACCAGTCCAATGGGCAGAACTAAGCTTTAGAATTATCAAGCCAGAGTAATAATGCTCAGACTTCACCTGAACATCTTAAGGCTGTTACCAAAGTCAGGCAACAGATATATCCTTGTCATACTACAGCAAAACTATGGCAAAGAGACTGATGTTTGGCTTTGTCTCCTGCTTTGGAACACCATTTGAGATTCACACAGACCAAGGATGATTCATTGACAGCTCATTGTTCACAGAAGTGTGTCTGTTACACCAGAACCATACCACATCACCCAGCTTCCAATGGCCACGTGAAACCATTCAATAGGACATTGTTACAGATGATGCGGTGCTATGTTGATCAAGACGAACAGAATTGGGATGAACATCTTCCCCTGCTCACGGCTGCATACCAGAGTACCCTTCACAACACTCTACAACAGACTTCACACTAAATCAACTGATGTTGGGTTGAAAAGTTTTCCAGCCACATGACATTTGGCTAAGGACTGCAGAAGTTACCAGGACAGGTATGGATACACCTGAGTCCAAGAACTGCAAGCTAACCTGCAGCATACTCATTGTAATGAGGACGCAGAGGCTTGAGGATCCATGTGCAGCCATTTATTCGAATCGTTAAATAGGCAAGGGTCAAAAACCAGCAAACAGTGATGTAGGAAGATAGGCAAAATCAAAAACGTTATAACAGGCAGAGGTCGAGGCAGGCAGCAAACAATCATCAACATTAAACATGCACAGTTCGAGGCAGGCAGCAAAAAATCCAAAAACATAATCCAAAATTGAGTCAAAAGGGCAGTCGGCGAACAATCAGAAAACCATAAACAATCTAAAATGAAACCAGGCAAACAAAAGGGAATAAACCCTCTGAAATGCATGCAAAGACAATACAAGACATCATAATGAGTAAAGGGCGATCCAGGGTTTAAATAGTCCCGCTACAAGGATCAAGTGGCAAACAGGAAGTAATCATATAAGTTACGTGTTGTAGTCCGAATTGTTTTATTACTCTGGCAGGGGCTCCCTCTGGTCACGTGGAGGAAGTGGAGCGGTGGCCTCCTCCGTAACACTCATTAAGTGGCCCATCAAAATCTACATT
Organism: Botia kubotai; assembly: GCA_036877585.1. Classification (NCBI taxonomy): domain Eukaryota; kingdom Metazoa; phylum Chordata; class Actinopteri; order Cypriniformes; family Botiidae; genus Botia; species Botia kubotai. The sequence continues at coordinate 22,835 of JAZGTI010006131.1, read as the reverse complement.
TGGCAGAAAATCGCCAGAAAAAGGTCTTTGATTTGCAAGCCAGGGAGAAGTACAGGGTGGGTGAAAAGTAACTAGGCATTAAAAATTGATAATAAAGTCCATATTTCTAATACACATTTATTGAATTTTTTTTTTTATTTTATTACATAGGAAAATGAAAGCAAATCTTTACATTTCAACATAAGCACCGGTGGCACCAGCCAGTTATCTCAAATAACCGGAGATGAATGCACAGTCTTCTGAAGGAAGACATTTGGTATATTTCTGAGAACCTCTCGTAGCTGATGCCTGTCCTGTCAATGTGGGAAATATGAAATCCTATTTACTATCGTCTATTTAGACACTGTTTTCATCATAACTCCTGTGATACAATTTTTAATGCCTTGTTATTTTTCACCTACCCTGTAGTACCAAGTAGGCAACCTTGTCTTCATAAGGGTCAGCAGCAAACGAAAGGGCTACAGTTCAAAGCTGTAACCCCCATGACAGGGACTGTTTGTCATCACAGTATGTCTTGGAGCTGTCAAAGACAGATGAAGTGGGGTGTTTCCTTACAGCATTTGCCTCTGTTGACTATGTTGTGATCACTATTTGTTCACTATGTACTCTGCATGTAGAAACAACAGTGCATAAAACATATGTGATAACTCAATGAGATCTCTTTATCTAAAGTCCTGCTTTTGGACAGCAGTGAGATTAAATGGAGATTCTGATGTGTTTCTCTTGAGAGACAAGATGCCAGTGGTCTCCTCTAAAGATCCACAGGACTGAACATCTTGTAGGTCTCCCTCACTCATCACACCTGACTCAATCATGCCCACACTGAGATAGATTTAAACTTTTATAATAATCAATTTTGTCTATAATTACTATATATACTATAGTGTTATCCACAGATAATTATAATTACTATAGGCTAACTTTGGTTGTCTACTCCACAAACCCTAATGGAAAACGTGTAGCATTGTTAGAATTTTCATAGTTATTTGCTGTGTTGGTAAATTAGGACATCTCAGATGTCCCAAAAGAACAGTGTGACAGAATAAGCTCACTTGGGACAAATTTGTCTTAAAAAATTGCTGATTATGTACACACACACATGTTGGCATATGTGGTTTATAAGAACTCTCCATATATGTAATTGTTTTTATACTGTACATTCTGTATATTCTATCCCCTAACCCTACCCCTAAACCTAACCCTTACTGAAAACTTTTGACATTTTTTAATTAACAAAATAGCACCATTTAGTGTGTTTATTTAAGCGATTTGGTTTATGAGGACACAGGAAGTGTCCCCATAAACCATGTTTACATTGTTTTAAACGTCATTATACACATACTCATAAAGCACATATTCAAACACACACACTGCAGTGTGTCCAGTGAGTTCTGGCTTTGTTACAGTCTAGGTAGAGATTGACTAGATTTATATAATCCAATATTATATTACATAATCCCTTATCCAATCATATTTTGTGCATTTATTTGTTTACAATCTTAATTGATATGCAAGATTTGAAGGGCATTTACTGGGGCAGTTTGTGATTTTCGTGTTGAATATGATGTTTCTTTGTGTGCAGGCTAAGTGAGGAAGAACATGGTGAAACAGGGCCAGATGTCTTTGGCAGGGCAGAGGTTGGGGGCACCAGAGACCCTGGGCATCAGCACCCTGGAGCCTGGACACAATCCCCCTGCAATGCCCTCTGGAAGGCCGATGCCTGTCAGAGTCCTACTCTTGGATGACTCAGAAGTGACATTTGACATATCGGTGAGTTGTTTTTTAATTAGACCCTGTTGCCCTGGCAGAAAACTGATCTTTGAAGTCATTATATTCCCCTCTGAATCAAAATAAGAATTTTGCTGAAAGAACTTCAGTCCTGTAGATAAATATAAAGGATGTCTATGTGAACCATAATCTCAAGTATGCTGGTTCACATCTGAGAGAGAGAGAGAGACAGAGATAGCAGTGTTGTCCAAAGGTTGTTTTCCAAACGAAAGGTTCAAACGAATAATATTAAAGCTGCAATCCTTAACTATTGCCTCTACATCACTGTCTTTGTATGAAACATAAAATGGGATCTAACACAACCTCTTGATTTTGTAGTATGTACATTTTGTATTTGTACATTTGCAGATTTGTGGCTATGATGCTGCACTGTACTAAAGGTGATTGGTTCTGTCTGATATTCGTTTTCACTATTAATATTATTTTAACAGAACTGGACCTCTTGTTTGAGTCTTGAGTCTTAAAATAACTGTGTAATTTCACTTTAACACAGTTTGAGATTTTGTTTCTTGCCACTGCCGCCTTTGGCTTGCTCACTGGGAGACATGTATTTAAAGACATATACTTTAGTGATATAACTTTTAATATAACATCAGGGGCACCATGGACAGTTTTAGGGGTGGCATGCAAGACAGAATTTTTTGGCCCCACCCTTTCAGATGAAATGTTTTGTTTTGGGCTTTTTTTAAAAGAAATAAAATATTTTAAAATATTACAGAAACCAGATTCAATGCTAATACACAAAACATTACAACGTTTTTCTCATGTTCACATCTGTTCAGACCTTTCACATTGGATGAGAAACAGTGCCGTTCTCTGAAGCAGATGCCATTTCTATGTTTAAAGTAAACATCTGTAACAACTTAAACATTCTGTCAGACTCAATCTTTACATGTGAATAAATTACACTGCAGTCTTAAGCTACATTCTTAATCTTACATGTTAACCCTCTGGGTTCGGCACGTTTTGAGGCATGTTTTCATGATAACGCGGAAAACCCATTTTTGATCGTACGGATACAACCAATACATCATTCGAATCTGTAAAGGGTCTATTTTTATTTGTATACACTCATAATAACAATAAAACCCTGTGCTTTTATAAAAGAAGAAAACAGACAGGGTACGCACTCTGCCTTCGCTGTCTCTGTTATCTCTTTTCACAGACACATAAATGAAACAAAAATTAAAAACAAATATTCTCTTTTTAAGTAATCCATATGAAAGTTAGCTACACAAGCTACACGAGTGAAGAAGCACTTCAGATGATTCTGGACAGCATTGAACAGTTCACCTTCTCCTCAGGTGAAGAACGCGACTCAAATGACTTTTAGTTTTGAACAAAGCGCATATATAAACTATGCTATATATAAACAAATATAATATTATACTACGATGTCTCTTACGAAAATAACCATGGTTTTATTTATTTGACATTTTGTAATGTTAAGACTATATTTTTCCAAACTGTGAAATTGTTCACTAAGCTTTTGTTCGCGGATATCTGCTCTGGTGTAAATGTTCTGAATGTGTTATACCAGGTCATTTGTATTTGCGATCATCTGACGTGTAAATATACATAAAAAATAATAATATATAAACAAATAAGCTGTAAATGTCACGAGAAGTGACCCATTGATAGACATACGCGCATCAGCTGGCAATTGCTCATTGGTAATAACTGCACTCGCAAGTGAATCTCAAGTTATTTTGCGTGATATTTGCGTCAATATATTCTAAATAAGCTACAAACAAAAATATATACATTTCTTTTGTCCTTACATTCTTCCTTCATTCATTCCTCAGTTCCCTCTCAGTCACACACCTGACTGAAAGGCTCTTTATGCGGGTCTTTGTCTTCTTAAGGTGTGAAAAACAGCATTATTCATGATCATTCACGCCTCCTTGCATACGACCGTTCTGAACAAAAAGTGTCTTCGACAATTAAAATCAATATACTGTTTTGTGTGAACGAGTGAACTAGATGATTCTCACATCATTTTGAAGAAAACACTCTAGGCTACAAGATAAAGTTCTTGTGCAAAAATGTTCTGTATGTGTTTTATGGCCTTATTTCAGTGACTTAAAAATTTTAGTTTTTCACTAACCATGCATAAACGTTACTTTGTCAAAAACACAATCATGTACATACATATAGCTCAAATATTATTGTAGCCCAGTTTGTGCTGAATACAGTGTTATCAGACTTTAGCCATTTATATGTTTATAAGCACCTGAAAAAAACACAAATGTCAGAGTGTTACGAAGCCGGACTCCCACGCTTTGCGGGAAGTCCAGACTCTTATGACATGTTGTTTTCTGTTTCCTTTGTCATCTGTGTTCACTTCTGGTTTGTGTTAATCGTCATCACCTGTTCATCTGTGATTAGTTAGTGTTTTTAAGTTCCGTGTTTTGTATGTTCTAGTCGTTGGTGTTTGGTGTTGTTCTGTGGTTTTCTCGTTTAGTATTTCTCGTGTATTCTCTGGCTTATTGAATTTATGGATTTTGGATTTCGAGTTTGGATTACCCCTTTAGGGTTATCTTGCCCTGGACCTGTCTTGTATGTTTGTTTGGCTTGTTTTTGTATTTCACTGCTGTTTTTGCACTTGTCGTCACCTCATTATTTTTATGGTTAGTGTTTGTGTTGTTTTTGTGTTCATTCAGTCATTAAATATAGTTTATTGTTTAGTTCCGTGTTTCCGTTGTTTTTTATATCACAAACACTACCAGCCCCACCGTAACACAGAGCATGTCAAAACTTCTCCAGGACTGTAAACACCCTCAGACCCCAGAGGGTTAATGTAATGTTAATGTAACATGATTGAATATAATCATGCAGGTTAACTGCTTATTTTATCTATACAACTTTTACTAGTTCTTATGTTCACAAATTATTTACTGTACAAAATTATGGTACCAGCGTTAACAATTTACATTTGTCCCCTACCAACAAACAAAACTACAGATAAAGAAGTGATAAGGCAGACATTTCCTGGCTCCTTCAGGTCACATTTTGATGGAATTATTTGATTTATGGGTTCAGTTGATTTATTCAGTCCATTATTTCATGGGAAGTTATAATGGCAATAAAAAAATATAGAAAAATAGCAGAGACAACCACACGGTGTGTGCCGCGGCGCCACGTGGAAGCCGTATGCCCCAGGTGCCTCTGAAAAAGTTTCAGTGGGACCACTGTCTTGGCTCTAAACATGTTCAGGCAACGCAGCAGTGACTGTGCGCGCTCGTTGGAGAGGCACGCCACCATGGTGACTGAGTTCAGCTCCATACCGATGAAGAGGTGCTCTGTGATGGGGAAAGCTTGCTCTTTTCCAGTTGACCTGAAGCCCCAGATGGCTGAGGTGCCGGAGCACTAGGTCCATGTGTGCGCACAACTGCTCTTGAGAGTGGGACAGAATGAGTCAGTCGTCGAGGTAGTTGAGGATGTGCCCACTTTCTGTAATGGGGCAAGGGCGGCCTCCGCGACTTTGGTCAAGACGTGGGGAGACGGGGACAGCCCGAAGGGGAGGACCTTGTACTGGTATGCCCGACCCCGAACGCAAACCAAAGGAACAGCCTGTATCGGGGCAAAATCGAGACGTGAAAGTACGCGTCCTTCTGGTCGATCACTGCGAACCAATCATTGGTGAGAACGCATGAGAGAATGCGCTTCTGCGTGAGCATCTTGAAGGGTAGCTTGTGCAGGGACCGATTCAAGATACGCAGATCCAAGATTGGCCGAAGCCCACGTTCTTTCTTGGGCCCGATGAAGTACAGGCTGTAAAATCCAGACTTTATCTCGGCTGGAGGGACAGGCTGTATTGCGTCCAGGAGGAAAGCAATCTCCACTTGCAGGACTGCAGCATCGCTGTCCACAACTGAGGTAGACTGGATGCCGCTTAACCTGGGCGGGCGCCTGGCGAACTGAATCGCATAGACGAGTCTGATCATCCTCAGGAGCCAATGAGATGGGCTGGGGGGTGCTAGACAGGCCCCCAGACTCCGTGCAAGTGGTAACAGGGGGGCGAGAGACGTGCCTGAAGAGGTGCCATGGCCAGGCTCGAGCTGAAGAGGAGGCTGAGCGACTTGCCCCGACCGGGAGGCGTGAGGTGCATGAGGCGTGAGGTGCGTGAGGCAACTCGTCCTGCAAAACGCCAGCTCACCTGCCTTGGCGAAGGATGAGCTCACTGTCGGGCAGCATCCAGTTTGCCCCAAAGGGTGAGGAAACTGCTATTTTATTAAAAATGGGGGTACCGCCAGGCAGCGGAACAAAAGAAAACAAAAGATTCTCCACCCAGCCATCCACCGGGGGAGAGAGCGGTGCTGTCACCACCTTCTGAAAACGAGCTGTCGCTCTGCCCTTCAGACGATGCAACTCAGGGCCGCTTAGCTGTCCTTTTGGAGGGCTTGTCAGGGGCCTCAGGAGCAGGTGTCGACTTCCTGCGGCTGGCTCTTAGATGGGGCTGTGCCTCAGTCCTCACAGCAGCAGACGAGTGGCCAGGCTGCGGCGCAAAGGGGGGATCACGCCTAGGGAGGATGTGCCGGATGGCCTCTGTCTGCCTCGGGACTGCCGAGAACTGCTGGGAAAAGCCCTCGACAGTGTCGCCGAAAAAAGGCCACCTTGGGAGATGGGGGGCGTAAAGAAAATGAACCTTGTCCATGTCCCGCTTTCCCGCAAGGTTTAGCCAAAGGTGGCATTCCTGGACCACCAAGGTGGACATCGTCTGTCCAAGGGCCCGCGCCGTGACTTGTCGCCCAAAGGGCGAGGACGGTCCCCGTGCGCAGCTCCTGCATCAACCCTGGCTCAGAACTACTCTCGTGGAGCTGCTTAAGTGCCTTGGCCTGGTGAACCTGTAGGATGGCCATGGCATGCAGGGTGGAGGCTGCCTGTCCAGCAGCACGGTAAGTTTTGGCAGCGAGCGCTGCCGGGGTCTTACAGGCTCTGGAAGAGAGACGCATGCGATCCACGCTCCACCTGCGGGATCTCTACGTACCCCTTGGCAGCCTGGTGTACCTGAGGCAGTTCCTGAAAAACAACCCCACACCATAATCCCCCCTCCACCAAACTTCACAGTTGGCACAATGCAGTCAGACAAGTACCATTCTCCTGGCAACCGCCAAACCCAGACTCGTCCATCAGATTGCCAGCGTGATTCATCACTTCAGAGAACGCATCTCCACTGCTCTAGAGTCCAGTGGCGGCATGCTTTACACCACTGTATCCAATGCTTTGCATTGCACTTGGTGATGCATGGCTTGGATGCAGCTGCTCGGCCATGGAAACCCATTTTATGAAGCTCTCTACACACTGTTCTTGAGCTAATCTGAAGGCCACATGAACTTTGGACTGTAGCGATTGACTGCAGAAAGTTGGTGACCTGCACACTATGCCCCTCAGCATTTGCTGACCCCGCTCTGTCATTTTTACGTGGCCTATCACTTCATGGCAGAGTTGCTGTCATTCCCATTCGCTTCCACTTTATTATAATACCACTGACAGTTGACTATGGAATATTTAGTAGCGAGGAAATTTCACGACTGGACTTGTTGCACAGGTGGCATCCTATCACAGTACCATGCTGAAATTCACTGAGCTCCTGAGAGCGGCCCATTCTTTTACAAATGTTTGTAGAAGCAGTCTGCATGCCTAGGTGCTACATTTTATACACCTGTGGCCATGGAAGTGATTGGAACTCCTGAATTCAATTATTTGGATGGGTGAGCGTATACTTTTGGGCAATATAGTGTATCTTATTGATTTTGAAAAATGCCAAATCGACCTTATAGCAACAGTTTTAAAATGGCACCTGTTTACTTTTGTTAATACATAATCTCTAACTGGAACAGTCTCTGAGTGTAAACATGACTGGATTACACTACACAACTACACAGCAAAGGGCAGGGTTGGGTTTAACTGCTGAGGTTCAAGTTCTGAATGAACTTTAGATTTATACATTTTAAAGCATCTAATTTTGCATAAACACACTCCTTTATATTTGAGTCAGAGCCTTTAGGAATCTGTGTGTGTATTTAAGTGTGAAATGAGTGTGTATTTGAGTGTATCTGTATGTTAGTGTGTGTGTTTGAATGGGACACAAAAGAAACACCTGCTGTTAACAATCACAACACGGCTGTAATTTCTGACATCATTGCTGCCGATAGAGAGCATAAATATCAATTATGCGGGTGCGTGAGTGTGTGTTTGTGTGTGTGTGTATCTACTAAACTATATTTTGATGACACATTTGTACCCCAAAGCAAACCAAATCTGAGAACCTGAACCTGAAGCGAACAAAACCTGATTACATTTCAGCATGATAGCAGCAAATGTTTCAACAATGTGCCATAACATTGTATTGTAGTGTATTTATGTATTTTTGTTGGGGATTGTGTGTGTACGAGATGTGATCCATGATATGTCTTGATGCAGAGCAAAGACAATCTGTGACAGAAAGTTTATTTCTGTTTTCTGAACTACGTGAACTGAACTACTTTTACTGACTGAACACCATTTCCTCCAGGGCTGAACTTGTACCCGCCTCTATTAGAAGAATAAAGAGAGAGACAGATGGACAGAATGCTACTGTTTATGTGCACTGCTGGGCTTCCACAGCTGTCCAACAACTGTGTTTGAATGAATGTGTGTGTGTGTATTTTTATCTATGAGGATCTGGAGGATGATCGTAATATGATCATAGCATTATCACAGAGTGACCATAACATGTGTTTCTGTTGGTGTTCAGTTGGTAGAGCATTGCACTAGCAACGCAAAGGTTATGAGTCTGATTCCCAGGGAGTACATGCACTGACAAAATGTATAACTCGAATGAACTGTAAGTCGCTTTGGATAAAAGTGTCTTCCAAATGTGTCTTCCACGTGTTTACAATGTAAACATGATTATGGCACTATCACAGAATGATCATAACATAATCGTAGCATTATCACAGAGTGATCATAACATGATTACAGCATTATCACAGAGTGATCATAACATGATCATAGAGTGATTGTAGCACTATCACAGAATAATCATAGCATGATTATAGCATTATCACATAGCGATTATAGCATGATTATAGACTGATTGTATCATCACCGGATGATCATAACGTAATCAGAGTGATTGTAGCATTATCACAGAATGATCATAACGTAAATGTAGGCTGATTGTAGCATTGTCACAGAATGATCATACAGAGTGCTTATAGTATTATCAAAGGATGATCATAAAGTGATCATAACATAATCATACCATGATCACAGAGTCCCAGAGAACATAAAAAAGGTGATAAAATGTGTACCCTAAATGCACTGTAAACTGATTTGGAGAAAGATAAACAAAAAGTTATAAAGGCTTCTAATTAGAACCTTCACTTGTGGGAGTTTAGCGAAGTCTGGTTTTGTGAAATAATTTTGTTTACTGATGTGTATTTAGTGATATGTTTACAGTTTGTGTTATGTTGTTAACAGCATCGATCTTCGGGCCGGGTTCTGTTTAAGATGGTTTGCTCACATCTCAACCTCATTGAGGGTGATTACTTTGGCCTGGAGTTCCAGAGCCATCACAGAAGAATGGTAAGTGAAAGAGCAGAAAATACTCTAGAATAAACAGGGAGAGGCTGTATTGTGCAGGGTGTGTAAGGAACTGTGTATTAGCTGTAATCATCTCTGTGCATCTCTCCACAGGTTTGGCTGGATTTATTAAAGCCCATTAGAAAGCAGATCACACGTAAGAAGCCTCACAGCTGTGTGTGTGTGATGGTTCTGGTATCCCCTTTAATTATCCCTACATATTTAGAAATACCAGCAAATTTTGATCTTGTGGAGACATTTTTAGATTCCAATAAGGAAACAAGCTTCGAAATCATACAGAATGATCTTTTTGAAAATGTTAAATAGCAAAAAGTTTTGTGTGATGTAGGTTTAGGAGTAGGGTTAGTGTAGAGGGATAGAATATACAGTTTGTATAGTATTAAAACCATTATGTCTATGGAATGTTCCCATAAAACATGAAGTGCATGTTTGAGTGCAGTTGTATGAGAGTGTGTGTGTATGGTTGCTAAACAACATACTAGACTATTTTGAAATTTTAACATCTTCATGCTAGCACCATAAAAATGTAACTCTGGGTCTCAAACTATGTGTGTGTCCAGGACCCAAACACACAGTTCTTCGGTTTGTTGTGAAATATTTTCCCTGTGATCATTCTCTGTTGTTGGCGGAACTGACCAGGTGAGCTTATCACTTAACCTGCTGTTGTTTCATTTGAACAGACCTTCATGTGTCCCTCTCATGTGTGTCACATGTGGCTGGTTTCTCTCAGGTACTTGTTTGCACTGCAGGTGAAGCGGGATCTGGCCAGCGGACATCTCACCTGTAGTGACGTCAGCGCTGCTCTTCTGGTGTCTCACATCATTCAGTGTAAGTCACAAAAGAGTTTATTAATGTGTTTTTGCATTTTAACTGTATCAGTTGTTACCATAAAGAAGCTGTAAAATAATCTAGGCATGCCTGTGACTACACATCAGCTGAAATATTAATGGAGAATATTTTGATTGTGATTATTGTATACTGATCATGGTTAAACAGTTCATCTGGACTTGACCCCACCCCCAAACTGACCCCCATCCACACACACACCAGTCACTGCTTAATTTACACACTGGCTTTATCTGATGTAATTGTGCAGTTGTACAGTATAAATCTGTAAAAAAAAACTTTGCTATGGATACATGGATATTCATTCAGTCATTTAAAGGACATTTCTGTGTTCTACTTTTTGTTTATTTCCTTTTGTCTGCCTTCAATCAAATTCTCATTTAACTATGTGTGTTTATCTAGCTGAGATTGGTGACTTTGAGGAAACTCAGTGTCGACAGCATCTTCTGAACACCAACTACATTCCTGATCAGATGGCCCTGATGGACAAAATCATGGAGTTCCACCATAAACATATGTGAGTTCCCCAGAAACACAAACCCTGAGACCTTCATAGCACACACACATCAGACACATGCTGATTTGTTTATTTAGAAATAAATGCCAGAACATGCCAAGGGAGGCATGCATTGGGGTTAAAATAATCTCTGTGCAGCACGGAGGCAATTAAAGACCACGCAATTAAAGGCCACGTTAAGTCAACAATTTAAGTTAAGACTGTCTTAAGAACTTGTCTTACCAACTAGCAAGTTAGGCCTAAGTGGTCTTTCTTCTCGGGTTCAAATTAAACCAAGCTGCCTTTTAATGTAACTGATTTAAAAAGAAGTAATGCCCAGTCTTGATGACTTGGAGACTAAGAATAGTTGAAGCTGTTTATGCAACGAGCCACAGAGCCCAGCACATTGGGCACTGGTGAATATGACAGAGCAGCAGGACCATCAAGCAGTATTATGTTTTGTGTGTGTTTAGTGGTCAGACTCCAGCAGTGTCAGATAAGAACCTGCTGGAAGTGGCAAGCAGGTTGGAGATGTATGGCATCCATCTCCACCCGGCCAAAGACAGAGAGGGGACAAGACTCAGTCTGGCTGTAGCACACAGTGGTGTCCGGGTTTTTCAGGTACACAGACACACACATAATCACATATGAACAATAGAGTGCTTTACATGACAGGTGTCTCCCTCAGGGTCACACCAGGATCAACAGTTTCAACTGGTCAGAAGTTCGCAAACTGAGTTTCAAGAGAAGGAGGTTTCTGATCAAACTGAGAGCAGATCCAAGTGTGAGTCTCAGTTCTGCTTCTGAATGGATGTGTTTACAATAAAACTTCACAAAATGCTGTTTTGTCTAAATATTTGAGCATTCCTGAAGTTTGTAAAGTAACCTGCAGTTTTATGGTTCTAACAGAGACTGCAGTAGTTACAGTTTGCAGCTTTAATGTACACTTAGAGTGCAGTGTGACTCGCTTTGAGTAAAAGTGTCTGAAATGTTATTAAATCTTTCGGCCTTTAGCAGAATGTTGGTCTGTATACTCTGGAGTTTTTGATGGCAAGTCGGGACTGCTGTAAAATGTTCTGGAAGATTTGTGTGGAGTATCACGCCTTCTTCAGGCTCTTCGAAGAGCCCAAACCGAAACCTAAACCTGTGCTGTTTAGCCGCGGCTCCTCCTTTAGGTTCAGGTACTGCAGCATCTTTAAACTCCACCTCACTCTCCATCCAGGTTACACACGGTCAACCGTAAAGAATTTATTCACTTTTAAAACTTGTCAGATTCACAGCATTTCAAAAAGGGTTTTAAAATCATAAAAATTAGGAATTATGTTCAGTGTTTTGTCCACTAATGCTCTAATAACCTCGGTCTCCTCTTTGCAGCGGTCAGACACAGAAGCAGGTTATAGAGCATGTGAAGGAAAATGAGTTTAAGAAGCTGCCCTTTGATAGGTGAGTCTGTTTCTGTCACTGCTGCTGTTCCTTTAAGATACTTTTGGTGTAAATAGAAAACACTGTACATGTGTATGTGTGTTTGTTTAGTTTTGATGTTTCTCTTTCAGGAAACACAGCAGAGTTCAGTTCAACAGTAGTGTATCACCTCTGAGTTCTGCCCTGCACCAACAAGTGCCCGGCCAGGTCAGTGTCTCAACACATATTTCAAAGGCATTTGAGATGTAGTGATATGTAGTGACATGTAGTGATACTAGAGGGGTTTGACCTTGGGAGACAGATTGCTGTGCTTTTTATATAAAACAGTGAAAATTATCCTTAAAAATAAGTGCCAGTGGTAAGTGGAATTTGCTAATGTGTTCTCACAAAAAGTGACGCTCCACAGAGAGTGTCGACTCTACCCCCAAGTGGTCCAGCTTATATGGGACCAATTCAGAAAGGTGCAGATGGATGTTTGTGCCTAATACCCTCTTTGGACCTCTGCTTGGTCCTTACCGCTCTCCTTTGGAGCCCTCTCTCAGAAGACAGCCCTTCTGACTGCGCTCGCTTCTGTCAAGATGGTTGGGGTGTGCAGGCACTGTCTGTGTCCAATGAGTGCCTCCAGTTCAGACCATTTAAGATTATCATCTTAAATTATCTGACATTACCTGACATTTGTACTTAAAGAATTATACAGTTATATGTTTAACTGTCAGCTGTAACAATCAGGCAGACAATGCAGAGTTTAGTTGAGTAAACTGAATATATTTAGCCTATCTTTCAATTAAACAAATAGCCTTTATTTAGCCATCTTATTCATTTAAACTTTCTTTTTGGAGTAACCACTTCTAAGGTGAAATTGTTCCTGCAACACAATATTCATAATAATGATTGTTTATTAATAAATGCTGACAAAAATATTAATTACACAAAATAAAAGGTGCAAAATATTTTATTGATGAGTTTACCCCAAATATCTGACATAAAATGACCATGTCTCTGTCGCTCAGTGGGGTTGAATTCCACACACTGCGCATGCTCTGTGCATGCTCTGTGCATACCTGCATACCACTATACACAGTTTCAAAAATGTAACTACTATTTGTGGAATGTGTATAATCATGCTGTTGATAGAGCTAAAATGTATTAAACACAGTATTCCAGGAACCCGGATTATCAGAGTATTGATGAATCCTGTGTCTTTTTCCCTCAGGGTGGGATGGACGGCTGGGAAGGCTCATTTTTAGTCAGCTCTGAAGATTCGGCAGTATTAAGACCTTGTGAAAATTCCTCCCCCTCCACACAGCATAATGGATGCAGCGACCAAACCTTCCCCATACAGGATGATGATGCGCACCAGCTCAGCGATCAAGCAGGTCTGGCGTCCCGTGCAGCCAAAGGCAGCAACACATCCATCCCTTACATTGACTGCAGTGATGCAGAGTTTAGTGAACATGAAGTTAGAGGTCGAGTTGGCAGGTCACACCCGCCCACACATGACAGCTGTCCTGATGGCACAGGGTTTGGTATGCCCCGCCCACGTAAGCAAGACAGATATTTGGGCAAGTTCAGACAGAAAGAATCTCCACCTCTTTCCCCCTTAAACCAAGCCGAAAGCCCCACCCACAGCTATCCTAGCCCCTCCTCTCTAAATCAAAGTGGCAATATTTTTGAGTCGTCCTTTTTTGGAAGCAGGGCTCCAGTACAAGGGCCGCTTTATAGCAAAATATTGGATGAGTTGGCCACAAAAAGCCCCATTAAACACTGCAGCGGCACTAGGAGTCTGACTTCTAGCCCTGCTCCTTCATCTATTTACAGGACCAGCTCACTAAGCCACACCCAGTATAATGGACACACCGGGAGAAACTTTACTTCAAAGGTCGGACTCAGGGAGGACAGGGGTGGACTTTTTAGTAGCTGTTCTCCAATCATGAACCGCTTGGCAAACAAGTCCCAGAATGCTGTTAACTACGGTAGCCCATTAGAAACAAATGCACGCATCTTGAATCAGCCACACCCACCCATTCTCTCCCGTGCCGAGCGAATGGCGATGCTAGAGCGCAGAATGCTGGCCAATGGGCTATCGCCTCCTGGTAAGGCCAATCTCAAGCCAAACTCCCCACGTCACCATTTCGGTGCTGTGCAGATGATCGATGGCTCCACCAGTAGCGGAACAGACACCAGTGACTCTGAGGAGGAGGAGTCTACTGGCTCCTGCAGTCAATCGCTGGGGTTTGAAAATCCAGCTGCTCATAGCTCATCCCCACTCCCCAGAAAAAAATACTCATTCGGCAGCCTACAGCTAGATGAGGTGGATGATGAGGGAGGGGGTGTGAACCTCAGTGATGAAGAGGGTATGCAGGTGTTTAGCTGTTAGCATCCTAGGGAGTTGTAAACGTGCGTCATATCAGCCAGAGATGTTGCTCAGAGGTTTGTTTTCGTGTGACCTGAGATAATCTTAGCAGCGTAACAGGGCAGATTGAGTCAATGTTGTGGTGCCAAGTCGTGCACAAAACCCAAATACGCAGAAGTTTACAGTGATGATGTCACTCTGGAATAATTCTGCCTTCAAATCTTGCTGGGAAGTTATTTTGGTCGGTATAAAACTGACACATTCTCTCTTTTTCACTTTTTGACAAAGAAAATCTGTGTACCATTGTGTACCATTTAAATCCGATAGTCAACATTCCTAGTGAATACTTAATTACGTCCAGCACCAGTTAGCTTCTGCTGAGATTGTTTAATTTTGCTTCAGTACCCACACAACCTTTATTGTCAACAACTGAAGATTTGTATTGCTGTCTTACAAGTGTATGATTATATTGTTAATTGCAGTTTATGATTTGCATTTAGAATGATCTTTCTGTTATCAGAACAGACCTGTGACGTTTTTAGCTTGTAACACATCAGTTGATTACAATTGCTTTTTTTGTTAAGTCAGACTGCAAAGAAAATCCAGATTTCCACTGGTAATTCAGATGCGATGTTGCTCATGTTAGCTGACTTTGTGAATTTGATTGTCGTGACTTGAAGGCAGAGTAATTTACAGGAATTCCAGAAAGATCTTTGGCGAGGAACCTTAGTGAGGTGATGCTGTGTTACAGTAACTGGATTCTGCTGGAGAACCCATTCTGGGGCCTTTGTGGGGAGCAGCCTGCAGAAATCATTACTTTTTCTTTCATACTTCTTTTATAACGTCTTATTAAATTGTTTTAATAATGCTAGGAAATAGAAGCAGGATACTTTGATTACACTTAAAATGATTGTGGTATATTTAGAAGCACATCTTTAGTGGTGAGGATCTCTTATTGTGCTGTAGCGCTTTATTGGTGTTGGTATGAGAATTGCATTTATACAGTCAGATACTTTTCTTAATAACCACTTTGCCATTTGTACAGTGTTTGCAGCTGTGTCTTTATATCTGAAGGACAGTGTGATTCAAAACTTCAGTGTGACAGAAGTTTTACTCACCTTTGAGCTTGGGCTAAAGAGCTTTATGTTTCAAGGTCCTCACATGTCTTTGAAATGTCTCTGCTTTAAGAAACCAAGCGACTGGACATTTGCATCTTATAAAGTCTTGCATGATTTTGTAGGTAGTTTTGAATGTAAGCATTTTGAATATATGGGCTTTTTGGAGCTAATGTGTCAAAAATGTGATGAATGTATTTGTCAGCAAGAGATTGTTTTCAGTCGAGGAATTGATTTAAAAAAATCTCATTGACTCAAGTCTTTCTGGAACCCGTGTGACTCTTTCTCCAGTGGATTGCAAAAAGAGAAAGTTTGAAGAATATTTACTATATTCACTCTTCTAATTAAAGCAGACAGTGACAATGAGTTGTCAAACTTCACGACTGACAAAAATGCCATTAAGATATCTTTGTGTGAGAAACAAACCAAAATAGTAAATCATAGGTTTTCTGAGAATCTTCCTTTTAGTGGGGGCTGTCAAAACCACCATTTAGTGTCAAATCTATTGAGATGCGTCTTTGCACATGACATGCATGACTGGAGAACAATTTTCTGGATTTTTGGATCAATTTTCTAACAATTTTTCGGATTAATTGTTCCCTGATGTTTATGATGCTTTAGTCCAGCATCACATGACAGTGTTTGTGTCTGTGTCTGACTGTCTTTGACTCTTGACTCTTGCTGTCACTTGACTTCTCCCTGCACACAGGTTTACCTGCTACGCATCAGCAGGGATTAGAAAGGCATCTCTCACAGTGTCATGTTTATTGACGTATCAATAAAAATTGATTCCATATTGTAGAATTTTGCCCAAAATCCCAGTAAGTCCACAATAATATAATACATTTTAGGTAACATTTTATTACACAAATAAAATAAAAATGAGTTTGTGTTTCTAATCCCTGTCTGTAATTTCTCACTCAGCTTTATTCACTTCACTATTGGCCCTTTGCGCTATACCTGTTTATCTGCCCTATTTTTCTGTTGTTTTTTTTTGCTAACTAAAACTGCTTGAGCCTGTCATTTATGATCAATATTTGTTATGTTTTCTGCTGCCATTTAAGGTGGATTAAATGAAGAGAATACTGATGCTGTTTTACAGTTCATGTGGAATTGCATGTTCTCCCCTCATGGCTTCTCTTGTTATGTTTGTAAACGCTGCATTCTGGAGAAATTTTCACACAGGAAAATTTGTATATGCTTCTGAATGTCTGTGACATGCCAGATATTCTTGTGTTCGTTCACACAATGATCAAACTCTGCTGGAGGTTTCATTTGGAAATGTTTCAATGTCAGTTTGATGACCTGAGAGTAATCACTCCACCTGCTGTTAACTTGTGTGAATGACACATTGATGATCTTTCTCACTTATTGATGACAGTGTTCAGAACGGAGTACTAGAGTTATGCTTACTGCATACTCTTCATAATGTTCATAATGTTATTGTCAGATAACTGTTTTGCATCTAATTCTGTGTAATAATCACTCATTATTTGAACAGACTGATAAAGGATAAAACAGACATCGATTCAGCATTCATTTAGCAGATGCTTTTATCCAAAGTGACTTTCAAAGAGAGGAAGAAAACGTTTAACATTTTGCCCTAAGAACCAACAATATTGTCATACTGGAAACAGGACGTGAAACCGAGTGCAGTGTGAAACACATTGTGCTCTTAATATACTGAACGTTTTAAAGAGGTCATGACAAGGGGTCATGTTTTTGGAAAAAATCATTTAAATTAAGTCATTTTTGCCCTTATTAATCCTGTGATTGAAAAAGTCAGATTTAGGTGTTCCCCTTTAAAGAATGTATCAACCCCAAAATGAAATGTTCATGATAATTTACTCACCCCCCTCACATGCAAGATGTTTGTTTTTCTTTAAGGGTTTTTTCCATCTAATGCAATTCAACAGGGTTCATCATTTTGGAGGTCCAAAATAAAGTTTTAATGCAGCTTCAAATGGCTTCTCTTAACCATAGACAAAGAATATGGGTCTTGTCCAGTGAAACAATCAGTCATTTTCAGAAAAAAATACTTTTTAACTACAAATGTTCACCTTGGTCTGGCTCTGTGATGTGCGTTCCTGACCTTACGTATTGTGTAATCCTGTTGGAAAGGTCACTTAAATGCTTTTATTTATGAGGACGTTTTAAGCTATGAAACTTGCAGAATGTATTAATGATACCTTTTGACCTCTTATGTCAAAAGATCAAGAGAAACTAGATTCCTCATGTCATGACCCCTTTAACAAACAGACAATACTGGCTATTTCATGTGTACAGAATACTCAGCACAATACTGCAAAATGAGTACACCTAGTAATGCTAGTACTCGGTCTGAACATAGCCATTCTCTCTCTCACTCATATTCTGCTGTTTTCTCCCTGTTCCTCTGAACGTTTGGCTCTGCTGCTCTTTATAAACCACACAGCTTTTTTAACAATGTATTTTGTGCTCTTGTGTCAATAAAGTTACAGTTGGCATTTAAAGACTCAGCAGTTGTTTTCTAAAGTTTGTAACGCTCTTATTTTTCTGTAGTGTTATAAGTACCCGCCCCTCCTCTGGCTGTGTCTGGCAGTGCATGTCAGCTAATGTATGTATGTAAAGTGCACTATACTGTACATACATAAATTCATGTTATATTTATGTATATATTGTATACATATATTGTATATATGTATATGGTATACATGGATGAGTTTGTGTTGTATGTACACTACCGGTCAAACGTTTGGACAAATCCATTCGTTATTTTTGTTGGACAAACTGTGTGTCAAAACTGTGATGAATGTATTTGACAATGAGAGATTGTTTTCAGTTAAGGAATAATTCTGTCATTATTTCTCACCCTCAGGTCATTCAGAAACCTCATGATGTTTCACATTTTTAAATCATTATAAACATAAAATAATACATCTGACAGTATGATTATATTTTACACTGTAGTTTAGGTTTTACCTTTTGCCTACATTATAGCTCTGCATACTCTGGTCGGTCTCTTAACCAGTATAAAGAAAATCGTGTTTTAACAGTAAAAAAGAAGTTTCTGCTTTTCATTCACTCTTTGGTTCAATTAATTTCTTAAGCAGTACAAGAAATTATATATTTGTTTTTTGTAAAGATATTTATACATAGTCACATCATACATAGATTTGTCTTGATTGTGTGGAGTGTATCTGAACTTTGACTGGTAGAGTACATCCTATTAAGAATAACTGTCTTCATCTGTGTTGATGTCTGTGCTGTGCTGAGCTGAGCTACACTCACACCTGCTTCATTTATCAGAGGAAACACAAGAGGCCACGCTGGGCAAGTACTGAGAAACACCTGCTGTAAGGCTGGAGTGTGGGGGGACATGCACACATGGAGGGACAGACACATACACTTAATGCAAACACAGAGTTCAGTACAGTAACAGAACTGTAGTACTGTATACAATATCCACACTCTACAGACAACCCCTCATATATAAATATTTGTTTTCTTTCAATTTTCAAGCTCTGTTTTACCCATATTGATCTTTAAAACTTTAGAAACAGTAATACAAGTACTGAAAAGTATCATGGTACAATGTTGTATCTGATAGCATGCTAAGGTTTTTAGATGTATACCATGGTATTACATGATAGCTATATGAATGTGCAAGGGTATTTATATGGTACTCTTGGTACAGCACAAAATTAGAGTGCAATGGTATTGCTATAGTGCATGATGGTACAGCAGGACTTTTTTGTTGAGATTTTCACATTTGCATGTTAAAAAACTCATGACGTATGGTAATAAATATCAGAGGGGAGTGTGTGATACTGACATCATCTCTGTCTGACTGTTTTTAGAGGTTACATGTGCTATGATGTCATTAGTTAATGGACACACAGAGGACTGTAGGGCTGTGACTCCATCTCCCCTCATCTCACCTGTGCTGACTGACAGCGCTGACACATGCATCAATGAGGAGAAGGACAACAGGAGGAAGGTAATGTGTGTGTGTGTGTGTGTTTTTGTGAGGACCAGTGTGAGCAGTCAGATCATCAGAGTGATGACAAAAAAGTAATGTGAGAGGTTTTGGCTGGTCCTCACTTTCTGACACCCCTTTACAGGGCTGTTTAAAGGTTAGGACTTAATTTTAGGGTTATTAGAATTAGGTTAAGGTTAGGTTTAGGGTAATGGTTAGGCATTTAATTGTGATGGTTGTTATGGTAAGAGACTAGAGATTGTATTGTGTCAGTGAATATGTTCACAAACATAGCTGTACAAATTTGTATTTGTGTGCATGTATTGGTGTGTTTGCTGGCTTTATGAAAACTATGGTTATGTGACTGCAAAATCTATAATAAACAGCAACATCACGTAACATAGTATTAACTATGGTATATTATGGTATTTTAGATATTGTACCATGCTACAGTATTAGACTGACTTTCTTTTAAGTAACTTGGAGTATCATGTAAATACCGTGGAATATGAATATGGAAATAAATATGGTAAATATCAGGATGTAGGGCATCCCGGGGTAATTTGTTTCATTTCTGAATGTTTATATTTTCAATTTCTGTGTACAATAGGTACATATGTTGACTACAAATTAGTTATAACATTTTAAATCTTATCGCCCTGGAAAAAATACTGTTCAATCAACAATCAAGGCACAAAATAATTTGTGAATCAGCAAAACTTGATAAATTAACAAAAGTGTTTGCGATGGACAAATTGTATATAATTAATATTAAATTTTATTAATTATTAAATTAGTTTTATTTATATAAAGCATTTTTACAATGTTGCATTGTTTCAAAGCAGCTTCACACAAAACACAAAATTATGAAACATGTACACAGAATGCATGGTATTATTGCTAATTTTATTGTCCATTATAAGATGCGTATTAGTAAAACTAATTAGCGATACTACAATTGTATTTTGTTTATGAATATAAAGTTGACTAAATATAAAGTAAAAACATTTGGACTATTTGAGTAAATGCAATGGCTCATACCTCTCTCAGTGGTCTATGAGAGGGTAATGTATTCACACTGTCTACTAAAACATTATGTACTTGTGAGACTATGCAACATTTAGTCAATTAACATAATATATGACAGATATCATATTAAGCAAGATACGCCATTCCAGTTTACATGGAGATGGACCTTAGAAAGTGTGGAATAAGGGATTTGCAGTAATACCATAAAATATCTGAACATTACATAATGAAAAAGAATGGGAAAAATGAAAAAATGAAATAGTTGAGTCTATTAAAACTATATAACAGTTTTATTGTGTTTACTTGCTTACTTAAGATCTTTTACAAAAATATGATTTTGGAAGTTGAGTTATTTTTGTCTTATTTATGTAGATTAAGGTGAATGTGTGTGATATTGTACTAAAGGTGTGTGTGTTTGTGTGCTGTAGATTTGTCCTGCAGATCATTTATACTTCATAGCTAAAGAGCTGCTGAACACAGAGAGAATCTACCTGAAGGACCTGGAGGTCATCACAGTGGTAAATGTTGGATCAGATCTCTTCTTTTATCACACACACACCAGAACACATATATGCACATACACATTCTTGTGTAGGGCTCATGTGTTCTGTTCAGCCCATAGTTATACACTGCATTCACCAGAGACTGCAGACCATGTATAAAACATTTACATTTACGCATTTGGCAGACGCTTTTATCCAAAGCGACTTACATTGCATTATACTACACATTGATCACTATACATTGAATATGTGCAATCCCTGGAATCGAACCCATGACCTTGGCGTTGTTAACGCCATGCTCTAACCACTGAGCTACAGAAAAGATGTGTGGGCATTAACAAAGATTATTGTTAATTAAAAAAAGAATGGAAGAACTTTTCTGTGAGGGTTGGGTTCAGGGGTAGGGTGAGGGTAAGGGGATAGAATATACAGTTTGTACAGTATAAAAAACAGTATGTTTGTGGAGAGTCCTTTATAAACCCCATATGCCAACATGTGTGTGTGTTTACTTAACCATATATTGCAGACACATTTGTACCTGAAAGTGAGCAAAACTTGACAAATCTAAGCAAAATCTGAGTGGAGAAAGTAGAGAAATAGGATTGTGTTTATAGACCCCAGGGCAATGGTGTTCACCACAGTTTAACTTATCAATGTTTTAAACAAATAATCAGCAAATGAGCTCTTGCTTACCTTACGCTTTGGTTCATTTCTGACTGTACAGGTATTTCAATATGATCGTTCGATTGATGTGTGTGTGTCAGTGGTTTCAGGGAGTGCTGGATAAAAAGGATTGTGTTCCTGACTCTCTAAAGAAACTACTGACCTCCACCTATGAGCCTCTACACACCCGTCACACACACTTCCTCCAGGAACTTGAGGACAGACTTTCACTGTGGTAACACACACACACACACTTATATCAGGCTGAAAATAAATGACCCTTTTGTGTTTGTTGAGTCGTTTCATGATTGTAAAGACAGAATCTTATGGTGCATCCTAATCTGAAAATAATCTGTTCTAAATAGTATGCAAGATTACAATTAGTGTGTCCAAAGCAAAGGGTATTCAGTTAACAGTTTTTCCAGTAGATTATTTTAAGAATGTCCACGCGTTCCCTTCTAATGACCCTTTGTGCTTTGAAACTGGTAATGTCCTTATAGTGCGGCACTGTCTTTGATAATCAAAAGTATTTTCCTTATCACCAGAAAAGTGTTTTGGTACATGCAGCATATGTGTGTAAGAATGGGGCAAGGCCACAGTTTTACAGTGGGGCAAATAAGTATTTGATACACTGCCAATTTTTCAAGTTTCCTCACTTACAAAGAATGGAGAGATGTGTAATTTTCACCGTAGGTACACCTCAACTGTGAGAGACAGAATAAAAAAAAAAATGATCCAGAGGAGGCATGGGAGAAGGTCATGTGGTCAGATCAGAGACCAAAATAGAACTTTTTGGTAAAAAAACGCCACTCGCTGTGTTTGGAGGAAGTAGAAGTACAGGAGGAAGTTTGGAGGAAGTGGAGTACAATCCCAAGAACACCATCCCAACCATGAAGCATGGGGGTGGAACCATCATGCTTTGGGGGTGCTTTTGGGTCTTTGGGTCTTCCTTCTCTGCTGCTGTCACCACGGCTAATAAAACGTACTTCCAACACAAAATTAACAACGCTTCTAACTCCCGCATGCTATTTAAAACATTTTCTTCCCTCCTCTGTCCTCCTCCTCCACCTCC
>JAZGTI010006130.1:0-23993 GCA_036877585.1 Botia kubotai | reverse complement strand
GCATCCAAATGCAACAAGAAACAATAATAAAATGAAGCAGTTAATATAAATATTTTAAAAACGTGTAACAATTGTACAGTATAAATAAACTCCATAACGTTGTGGCAGCTAGAATTTCATGGGACGCATCACTTACATTTGACATAAAATGTAAAAGGATCTATATTTTACGGTATTTAATTTCAGTATAAATAAAAATCGTTCTCACCTATACACGTGTACATATACAGATAGTTTACAGTACAAGTAATAAGCACAGATTCCTTGTTGATTATTTTTGGCAGGTCATCGCAGTTACATCACTGCTCTTCATTCTGCTCTCCGTTACTGCATTCACTCTGGAAACACACAGAAAAGTGAATCCTCTCGTCCCAGAAACAAACCCCGAACCTGGGGCAGGCAACACAAGTGTGAGGAAGAACTGGGAGGTGGTTCTGTCTGGACGGTATTCGGGAGTTCTGGACACGACCGAGTTGGTGTGTTTGCTATGGTTTATAACCGAGTTCCTGATACGCGTATTCAGTTGCCCGAGCAAACGTGGTTTCTTCATGAATGTTCTGAACATCGTGGATCTGCTGGCCCTGTTCCCGTGGTTTCTGCGGTGGTGTTCTGGGAATCACTGTGTAGGGGTGTTAGGTTTCCTGCATGTCATGCGATGCCTGCGTTTCTTGCGTGTCTTCAAACTGATGCAGCACGTGTTGGCCGTGAGAGTCCTCGGCTACACGCTGCGCGCCAGTGCAGCGGCGCTCTGCGTCATTCCACTACTTCTGTTCAGCTGCACGATCATCTTCGGTACCATGGCATATTACGCAGAAAAACTTAGAGAGGAACCTGACCCTGTCTTTAGTGACCTCCCCTCCAGCTTTTGGTGGGCAGTGGTGACACTGACCACAGTGGGTTATGGGGACATGTTACCCATAACTGTTCAGGGTCAGGTTGTTGCAAGTCTGTGTGCAGCGGTCGGGGTTCTGCTCGTGGTCCTACCGGTACCAATCATCGTCAACAACTTCATCACCTTCTACACCCTGACCAAAGCGATGTGTTCAATGCCCAGTAAAACACAGAAGTCTAATGTTGATATGGGCCTCTTGTCCTCCAAGACTCCTGCTTAGAGCTACTTTAGGTATCATCAAACATATGAGTTGAAGTTTGATATGCAAGTTGTGTTGCATGTTATGTGTCTCATGTCTCCTGCAGAGTCTGTATAGATGAAGATCAACTACATCAAGTCTTTAACTGGTGGAAAACCATCTGTTTCTCACATGATTCACACAAATAAAGACTCACTCATTTAAACTAATTCAAACATTTATATATATAGACATAAACTATATTTTTTTCTTTAACCAGAAACTAGACTGACCAGCTAACAGTTAGGTTGTAACAACGTTTCTTTAATGTTTCCATTAAGTAACAAAAAGATGTTATTTTGAAGGTTCTAGGAGCATTCAAACGTCCAGTTTTTGACATTGAATTAACGTTATTGCTTGTTTATAAGAGCATTGTTCAAACATTTGTCAACTCTGTAACATTTTTAAAACGTTCCACTAACAACAAGAACATTTTTGATAACTTTGAGAGAACTTTTAAAGAACGTTATCCAACGTTCTGAGAATGTCTCCTGTTAGCTTGGTGGGCTTTTTCCTTAAGATCATTGATTGTTTTTATAAATAATATTTTGCACATTTTCATTTATTATTGGAACCTTTACCCCTTTTAAACAGCTTAATCTAAAACCTCTTGTGTTACTCTTCATACTTTTCATTTAAAAGGCAAACCGAAATGTATACACTGCATTTAATACTTACACGATTTGTGTAATTCATTTTATTTTACATCTAAACTTTTGGCTTTTTGTGTGATCCAGCGTAAATGAGCATCATACATTAATAATGTACAAATAACTGTATGAGTTGTATATTTTATGTGACACCTGCAGCACGTGATTTCTGGCGGAAATCCGCCCGTCAATCCCACAATCCACCTGGACAGCGTGACGCACAGCTTGCGTAGAAAAGAGCTGAAAACGAAAGATGTGTATTATTTGGAGGTCTACACCATTGTGAAAGGTCTGGAAAACACCGCTGTATGCCTGTCTTTAATTCTGACTATTAAAATGCACATCGTCAGCGCCCTCTGCTGTTAGAGTTTGCCATTTGACAGATTTTTTACGTGATGCCCACACGCCGGCATTACATACGGTTTGTTATCGCTTTACTTTCGGTTTAATCGAAAACACAACTACGTCTCCGCCTACATCAACTCATTTCTGTGTGAAATGACTTACAAACCACCACATTTTCGTAAATTCCTTTGATTCGCAGAGTTTAATAATATGAATACCACAATCACATGTTTACAGATAGCAGATTGTGCCATCCACTTACTCGCATTTAAAATGATGTCAGACCTTGAGTTGGTGCACTTTGGATAGCGCACAATAAAGGCAGGAGGTGGAAGCTTATGCAGCTGTCTGTCACAGCTTCCTACGGCTCCGCTAATGCGTCTGCTTATTTCCACATTATATTCAAACGGTTTGTTATGGTTGGAGCTGTGTTAGTAAAATGTGTTGTTGCACATTTTTCCACACACTTTTGAACAGATGGAAACAGAAACATAATGCGGAGCAAATATAAAACAAGACTTAAAGTAAGTGCAGACAGACGTTTATTTGCATTTAGAGTCGACACTATTAAAATACAACGTGTTAATTTCTTAAAAGAATCGTTCTTGCAATTTTGTTTAGCAGTAAATGCAGGAAACAACAAAAATTGTAATGGTAATGATTTGGGGAAAAAAAAGTATTTACAGCAAAAATACTTTTAAGTATTTAGCCTTAGAAAGTATTAGAAAGTCATGAGATTAAAAACAAACAAAAAAAAAAACAATCAAATGAACATCAAAACACTTAGATTTTAAGTTTAGATTAGATAAAGCTTAGATTTCCAAAAGAATCAGTTGTGTCTCATTGCTAAACTGAGAAAAGATTTCAGAGATCATTATTGATCGTTATTGATGGCACCAGGTCGTAACCGAAGCCATGTTAGCAGATATAGGTATGGGGAAAACAAAGGTCTGGGCGGTGCTCGTCTCTCTTGCAGTGGGTGTGGCCAAAGCAGGTGTGGATTTGGCGGGCAGGTAAACAGAGGGGTTATGTGACAGCGTAGTTGGAGCGGGGGAGGAGGGCGTAACCGAGCTTCCGTTGTCATGCTGCGGTGCCAGATGTGACAAGCACATGCACCCAGCGTCCATCAACAATCTCATGATGTCGTTTCGGAATCGCACACCAACCAGCGCGTAGAGCAGAGGGTTAAGGCAGCACCGGACGTACGCCAGGTTGCGTGTGACGTCTTCCTCGAGATGGACGCTGGTCCACTCTTCGCAGGTTTTTGGTGTCGGCGTGAATATTCTGATTAACAGTACCACAGTGTAGGGCAACTGAAAGAGCAGGAAAAGTGCGACTAGCAGTGCCATCAGCCGCAGAGTCCTTTGCCTGCGCCAGCATTTTCCACCGGCACGGACCAACACGCGTCCTATCGCGCCATAACAAACCAGCATTGCCATGCAAGGAATGCAAAATCCTGCGATCTTTGCCATTTGGGCCCATAGCTTCCATTTGCTCCCTTCGTCTGCCCATACGTTCATGCCACATAAAAAGTCACTCGAACCCATGTCTGTGCTTACAGACGAGAAGCGCAAGTCGGGCAAACTTAGGAGGACGGAGGTCAGCGCAACGGCGATCGCAGACAGCGTGCTGTAGCGCAGCGTCCCAGAATTCGGTCTTTTCACAGCCCTGGTGTGAACCACCACTAAATATCGATCAACACTGATGCACGCCAAAAGCAGCAGACCGCCATAGGTGTTAATAGCGTACATGCCGCGATTTAGCTTACACAGCGCCTCGCCGAACCCCCAGCTGCCGTACAGCGTCTCGGCCGTCTGCAAAGGCAACGTCAACAGAAGCAGCATGTCAGACAGGGCCAGGTAGAAAAGGAAAACGTCGGTCATGCAGCGCAGACGAAGACGCCGGTACAGCGCGAAGGTGGCAATGACCAGCCCATTACCAATCACACCTAAGAAGAAAACGATGAGGAACACTGTGGTCTGGATTACTGTGATGATCAGCTCCTGCCCTCTGCTGGCTTCACACAGCATGATAAAGTCAGTACTGGAGTTTGCTTCAGTGGTGTTGTCGATCAAATCATAATCATAACTGAATGGCGTTACAGAATCTTCTGTTGTTAGATCGTAGAGCTCCATACCTGTAAAACACGGCAGAGAAACGGCTTCAGTTTATGAGTTTCACGTGCTGCTTGTGAAGGGTTAGAGGCCCGACTTACATTTACATTTATGCATTTGGCAGACGCTTTTATCGAAAACGACTTACATTGCATTATACTATACATTGTTTCTGAGTATGTGCAATCCCTGGGATCGAACCCATGACCCTGGCATTGTTATGCCATGCTCTAACCACTGAGCTCTGACTTCAAGAAACTCATTAAATTAAGAAATCCTTAATGACAGTACCCTTACAATTACAACTTAAGACATCATTTACGCACCCGTATGTAATTTCAAATCTTTTTGATTCTGAGGAACACAAACAGATATTTTGAAGTAGGTTGGTAACCAAACAACAGCGGCACCCTTTGATGTCCGTTGAATGGACGCAAAACCACTGAAAGTTTTCTCAAAATATCTTCTTTTGTGTTCCACGGGAAAGAGAAATCATATAGGTTTGACATGAGAAGAGGGTGATTGATGAAAGAATTTTCCTTTTTAGCTCAACTATTCATTTAACGCTGTTGTTGCATGTTTAACACTAGGGGGCACTCTTGTGATCTGTCTAAAATCATGCACTTGCCAGTCCAGACTTCATTAGGGTTTATTAGGAAACGGGTTTGTAGTATAAACAGTAAAAACTATTTCACGCCTGGCCCCTTAATGCTTTTCTCATATGGGCGACCCTGTGTGTGTAGTCTACACGACAGCAGTGTGGGTTAGTCTGGTTTTGAATCAGTCATATTCTTGGTTTGACACAACAGAATTCGTGACTCGTGTCTTTGTTTAGTGACTGTTAATTTTTACCTGGCGCCTGTATTTCTGCAAATAATTTCTGCAGATTAATTTGCAGCGTATTGTTTGCCGTTCATTAATCGTATTAAGACTTTCAGCTCAGATTCATACAGCTGTTTTAAGACGTCGTCTGACTTTCTTACCTCAGCCTATAAGAGCGAAATGGTCATATTGAAAAATTTGGACAGTAAAATTTGGACAATCGGTTTGTCTTCAATAATATTTCAAAACTGGGCGTCGGCGAAATGAGTCGATATAAAGTCAATATATATTTTTTAATGTATAGTTAAGATATAAAACGCCTATAGATACCTAATCATCTCAGATCATGCTCAGATTTAGCATATGAATGTTGTATTGTTACAACATATTTTCAACGTTGTATTAACGTTGTTGCTTGGTTATGCGAATGTTATTCAAACATTTATAATTATTTATTGATTTTTTTTCATATTTTCAATTCTCTAACGTCTTCAAAACGTTCCACTGACTACTTAAGAATAACATTTTTGACATACATGATACGAACGGAACGATGGAACGTTAAAAAAAGGTTCCACTAGCAAGAACCTTTTTACAACTTTGAGAGAACTTCTAAACCACGTTAGCCAACGTTCCGAGAACGTTCCCTTATAGCTGAAAGTCGCCTTAATGAAGGAGACAGACGATTTATAGTCGACTTTACTGTTTCACCGTAAATGACTAAAGTCACTAGAACGTCACAAAGTCGAGCCGGTCACAACAAATATAGTAACTATGGAAATACACGCCACACTTTTGACAGATGTGTCACCGATAAAATGTCACCTCTAGTTTCAGGTGTGTTTTGCGGTGAACAGGAGAACGAAATATCTCTGTGAGAGTCTTAAATAAGTTGTAGGATGAAATAGTAGCTACTCATATCGCGACGGATCGCGTGCCACAGCCCTGCCAGTCGTTGGCGTGCGTCTGACAGCCGCTCCCGCTATCAGTCACCATTGCGTGCCAGCGCGCTTTAAAACGCGTTAGTGTGAAGCGAGCGTCTTTATTTGAGCAGAAGCGAGCAGATGGATGATCGTGGAAGAGAAGATCAAGGTGGGTTTAATACTGGTGTGGAGATATTGTTCGTGTTGTTTGGATAATTGTGGTGATGGTGCTCGGGAGCTGTGCGTCTTACACCGAGCGTCAGAAATAACCGTAAGCTATTAAACATTTACTGAGGAATAACTGCATGCAATAAATGAAATAATGTATTTATTAATTAGTGTTTTAATTAGTAGAGTGTTTTCACTTTATGATCGACAGTACTGTAACTATTGACGTATAATTTTGTTTGGGGAATTGTCTAAAGTTTAGGTTTCGTATAAATATAGACGATAAACGCACTCTGTAATATAGAAAATGCTTAAAAATAGGTAACTCTCAAAGATATTTTATGTCAGCAACCCAGGTAACAGGGAACGTTCTTGAAACGTTGGCTAACATGCTATAAAAGTTCCCTCAACGTTATCAAAAAGGGCCTTGCGTTAATAGCCAAACGTTATATATCATAGGCATCAAAAATGTTATACTTAATAGTGGAACGTTCGGGGAACGTTCTTACAACCTAAAATTGTTAGCTGGGCAGTCAAGAATTGATATTGGTACAGCACGTGATAATGGCCGATTTACAGAAATGTATTATAGTTACCATAGTTTCCATATGGTTTTAAAAGTGTGCATGCAGGTAGAGCACAGATTTAATTTGAGCTAAAATACATGTAATACATGCAACAATAAATTAAGAATAAGTGAATATGTCAGTAAATAACAGTCAGTGAATCGTGATAATATAATTGCAATCTATTAAAGACTTTTGCCCAAGATTTGTATATTAATCCGATCATGATTTCGATTCTCATAATTCCTTTTTTTATAAAACTTAGTTTGACTCCCTTAGTCTCTGATTGTTTTTACACAACAGTGCAGTTTGAACTAATAATTGACAGAAAATACTAGCGCCCTGCTACTCTTACTGTACTCTTACTGTATATCACCAATGCATCAAACAGAAGAGCACATGATACAGTTACCTGCAGTATACATTGATCTATACTAGTGCAGAAAATGTGCGTGCGCGGCGGTTAACGCATTTATTAATGCACATTATACATTATTAATGCATTTATTAATGCACATTATACATTATTAATGCATTTATTAATGCACATTATACATTATTAACGCATTTATTAATGCACATTATACATTATTAATGCATTTATTAATGTGCGCAGAGCAAACACTACTCACCTCAGACTGCAAGGCTTCAGGATTTAATCTGTGCTGAGTCTTCACTATAGACTTCAGAAGTCTTCTGATCTTTGAGGGCCAGTGCCGCTTAGAAAAGAGGATGTTCTACTTGACACCCTGTTTTTGCATTTGGTTGTGTATTTCACACCAGAATAACCACCAAAACAGAGCACAGAAAACTCTTGGGGGCGTGTGTAAGTGAGGTTGATTCCAACACCTCAAGATGCACATCAAAAATGTGCCTGTGAATCATTTCTGATATCAGTTGTGATATCATTTATTAACGTCTTGCGCTGTTTTTTGCCTCCGCTGTGCACGTTGCACGCTGTGTTTCTGTAGCCAAAGAGGCTTCAGTTTTTGTGAAGTTAAGAAAAATCGCCATTGTTTGGCATTACACTTTTTTTTGGTATTTTGAATTATTTCAAAATACCAAATTCGGTCTTTCCAAGCCACAAGGAAACTTGTGGTAACAAGCTGCGATTCGTAACTTTATTCAGATAAAAATACAGAAAAATCAATAGCTGAACAAGAACATCATTGTTTAAGAGCAGGTCAGTGTTTGAAATGGTTTATGTAACTTTAACGTGCGTAAAGAAAAGTATGTGAAATAACCTGCAATTGTATGTTTCAAACAAAAATGGCGAAAGAGGCAAAAATCACAGATTGCAGCTTTAATACGATGATCCATTTGAGGCACCTGACTGGGTGTGTGCTCATGGTTGGCAGTGTGTGTGTGTGTGTGTGTATGTTCACAACTCCAGTGTGTGTGCACTAACTAGATGGGATAAATCCCAAGGTCAAATTCTGAATATGGGTCACCATGCTTGACCTGCACATCACTTCACTTCATTAATACAATAAATGTAAACAGAGATTCAGGATTGAATTTCATGTATTATATGAGTCGAATTGATATTTGCCAGTGGATTTAATCTCATTTATAGCTCAAGACCACGAGCAGGGCTCAAGACCATGGGCAGGGCTGAAGACCACGAGCAGGGTGTTTGGCAGCTGTAAATTGTGAGTGACAGATATTAAAATCTGAAATCTCAGACACAGATGTTTGTTGAACTGGTTCAGGTCTCTGGGTTTGTCTTGAGTTCAGCAGGGTGTCGTACCGGTTCCTCTGGGTGCAGAGACCATTTGGCAAATCTTGTGGTTAAAATGCACATTTTAATCAGTGGAATCTGAGGTCGACTCTTCTTGGGCGTGTAAGTGTGGCACAAAAACACAACGACCTTTTAAACTTGTGTGTATGTGGGAAAGGTTTACTTTGCAGAATTTTGTAAAGCAAGTCAGCATGTCTAGAAACAGCAACTCATGGGACATTTGTGATATAATTCTACAAAATGTACACGCCTGTCTGGGCCTGTTTGGGCACGCGGCTGCCATACATTGCTGTCCATGTTTTTGTGTAGTAACCAGTGAACTGTGCGCCAGGCAAACGGTTTCCTACAAAGCTAGTTTTAATTCAATACATTCAAGCGATCATCGCGGTACATGCCGGTCTCGATGTGTGAGTTTAAAAATCTCGAATAAATTCAATACAATGTTGAAAAGTTTTGATTATTGGAGTGTAGAGAAGCGTAACGTTCAAACGATTCTCAGAGGGACCGTCCTCTCTCTCTCTTTTTTTCTCTCTCTCCTCTCCCTCGCCCTCCACCCTCTCTCTTGCTGTCTTTCCCACCGTTTGTGTTTTGTTTTGAGTGGTTTGTGGTTGGCAGAGTGTTGATGGGTATAATGTTTACTGCAAGTGTGCCATACACAGTTCAGCTGAAAACACACACACATTTGACCTGGTTCACCTTCACCCATTTGTGTTTCGTTTGTGGATGGCAGTCACCAATCGGCCAAAACATTCTGCAAACTGCAAACGTGAGGCAGAGCTTATAATACATTGCATTGAATTTTAGTGTTTTATAGTTTAAGTGTTTCATTACTCTGCATTTTGAGATACAAACCTTGTTTGGGTCGAGTTATCAGTCAGATTTGCGTGCCCAGCTAACAATTTTGGATTGTAATAACATTTCCCTAAAGTTTCTATTAAATAATAAAAACATTAAAAACTATTTTGAAAGTTCTATAAATGTTTTTGGATATTGTTCTAATGTTACTGTTCTGTTGTAAGAACGTTATTGAAACATTTGAATTCTGTAATACTTTTAAAATGTTCCAGTTCATGTTAATGTTACTGCAAGAACATTTTTGATAGCTTAGAGAAAACTTTTAGAGAACGTTAGCCAATATTCTGAGATTTCCTGTTAGCTGGGTTACCATCACTCAAATTGTGAGTCTTGCATGAAATGCCCTTGATTTTGCATGATGCATGCATTGCTGCACGTGTACAACATGCAACTTGTACTCTGTCTGAATCAGTGACTTTTATTTCAGTATTATTTCATTTAGGATGTTGCCTGTGTGCTAGTCATCGTACTGTAGAAGTTTACTATTCCTAATAACTAGTTTTACCTTCACTTGAATTGCTTTACAAGACTGGTCACCAGTTAAGCCAAATTAGCAAAATTACCCACCACAGTGCAAAAAATACCGACACATTTATCTGGCGACGGTTGGTGATTTCACACCCTGTGCTGCATACAGATACAGGCAGCAGATGCGATAGGAAGATTGTGTTTTGAGATCGGCAATGTTGCATGCTGCGTTTTACTTTATTTGTACTTTTTATTCATGTTCATACACTTGCATGGACTGCTAACAAACAGTTAGCAGGGCTGCTTGAAAACAAGCATGTTTGCACACATCAAAGCCATGGACAAGCCTGGTTTTCAAACACTTTAGACAGTAGTTAAAGGTTTAATTAAAGATAAGTTGATGCTGTATATGGCAATCATTTCTGACGTGCTGTTCATTATCAAGAAAATCTACTGTCTATACACTGATATACGCGGTTTAATTTGCTTACGTTTGATTAGTGACTTAGAAGTCGTAGGGAAGCTTAACATGTTTCTCAGTCATTTTACATCATAAATGTTCTTTTTAAATGTTTACAAAATCTAAAGCTTTGTGTTTATTTTAAGGTTTAAATGGAAAAAAAAGCTTTTGGACCCCACATACAAAAGCGATCATCTACGACTTAAATGCGATAGTCTCTTGCTGTTTTTTTCTCTTGTCTTACAGACAAAATATGTAGAATGTTGTTTTCATTTATTCATTTATATTTGTATGAACAAAATAACATAAAGAGAGAGAAACTGTGTCATGGCTTTTTGCACGAGCCTCTCGTGAGTTCAAACTGATGATTTTCTGTAAACAGCACGTAACCTCACATAGGCACCTTGTTTAAACGTCCGCTGATAGCACGAACTGGAGCGGATGCAGAACAAACTGCATTAACACAAAACCAGAGCAAACGTGTCAATCTGCTGTTGTGCATTTACACTGTGAAACCTTTTTTACATGTAGTTCCTCAGTTAAATACATGCAGTGTGCTGTTTCATGTTTAACTGCTTTAAATGCGAAATCTTTCTTGTTTATTCATTTTAATAACTGCTTTCTTATGAAAAGCGTCTTTTTGTGTTCTGTTTGCGATTCTGCTTTCTGTTTGTGCTGTTGAGAGTTTAATACCTGAGTTTTATCGCATTTATTGCATTCCCTCCTGCTTATTTATGACAAGGTAATTTATAACATTAGTTAACTACCTTAG
This sequence comes from Botia kubotai, assembly GCA_036877585.1. Taxonomy (NCBI): domain Eukaryota; kingdom Metazoa; phylum Chordata; class Actinopteri; order Cypriniformes; family Botiidae; genus Botia; species Botia kubotai. The sequence goes on along the minus strand of JAZGTI010006130.1, from coordinate 12,979 downwards.
TTAACACGAACTAGCATTGAACAGCATTTCGACAGAATTTATGAATCTTATTTAATGTGAATTTCAACATTTACTGATACATTTAAAATGAAACGTTGTATTTGCTAAAATTAGTTAATGCAGAATAAGACTTAATCGGTGAACAATTATATTTGCAATAACTAGCAGTAACAAAGATGACTCAATGCTGTAAAAATATATTGTCATTTATTAACTCATGTTAACCAATGAAACCTTATTGTAAAGTGTTCCTATAATTGCAATTAAACGATTTTTCCAGTTTTTCACATTTAAAAACACTTTATATTTTTCAGTTCATTATGTGGAATACAGTCTTTAAAGTTCAGAGCCAATATTTACCGTAACTCTACATTTTATTATGTTTATACAGTCATGAAGTTTAGTTGAGACAGTGATTATCTGAAAATGTGAGTTACATGCTCACCAGGTGACTAATGCAAAGAGTAAATACACTCGTAGAACAGTGGAAAGTGTTTTCTTATAATACTGTGTGAAAATGCATTTGTCTTCATCCGTGTTCTGAGCTGTATGCAGATAATTTATCAAGTAAAAGGTGTTAAGACAAACATAAACCTAACAGAGCAACCGTAAACAAATTACAGTACATTACAGTACAGTAACTTATTTTGCACTCCAAAAAAACACTAAACTAGTACATACAGCAGCATGCTGTACAGTAGCACAGAACACAGACTGAGAGAGACACAGGGAAATCTGTGGAACATATTTAAATATGTTCAATATGTTACCAAAAACAACAGAAAACTCTTGCAAGTCAAGTCACACCTACAGACCACAAGTTATGAGGTAGCTTACACTGAGATTGTGGGTAAAACCAGATTCTAGTGAAATAAATGACTAAACTTATGACTCACAAAGAACGACTAAATAAAGGAGGTCTCAAACAGACGTTTAATTGTCTTTCAAAATGGCTAAGAAGTCTTTCACGGGTAAATATTATTTTAAGACATATTGTAATGGTTCCATTCAAAGCCAGTTGATTGACATTTCTCCTTATGTATTATGAAACAAAGTGTTTCACCTACTACAGTACATTATATAAGAATACATTACAGTACATTATATAAGAATACATTACAGTACATTACAGGATGATAAACGATATAGATGATATAAATGGTATATATTTTATATCATAAACAGCTGCTTTTACCCTTGAAAATTGAAGTAATAAACAGGGTTTCGTATAGTACGCTAATGAAAACATGTCTGAAAAGAACTTACAGTGTAGTACACAATGATCGTTATGTTGACCAATCAAATTCTCCCTTTTTTTTTAGTTAGAATGAAGTTACGGTTGATGAATAATTCCACAGAGAAAAGTCCCGTGCAGAGGCATATCAGGACAGGAAGTGTGTAGCGCGCACACAGTCACACACACAGACGGCACCAGTGAGTGGCGCTCCGGAGGAACGACTCTTCCCAAAGGATCCATAAACTCTCAGAGGAAAGACACGGGTGGGGGAGTGTTCAGTCACGCACACAAACATGTTTCACTTTCCTCTCCTGATGTGAATTCTCCCTACAAACACTCAAGCCCCAGTTTACCATCCTCCATTATTCACAGAACATCTCTCCTCTCTCTTCATCTGTATTTCACAATGATTCATTATCTCTCCGGACTGTTTCTGTTTTCGCTGGATTTATCTTTGATCTGTGGTAGGAGATCTTCGATATAAAATTATATCATTTCAACAGGATTTGCACGATAATATTATCTAGGAGACACGAAACCAATTTTCAAACTACTAACTAATTAGTTGCTAGTTAACTAAATAGTAGCTAGTGTGGCACTAAACTACTGCGTATACCAGTGGTGAAATGTGAATGTAATATTGATTATTAATATGTTTATTTGGTTTTTCAGGTCAAGCAACACAGAATAACAGTTTTAATTCTGATGGTAAGAGACAAACTATTGAATTATTTCTCACTATGACAGTAAAAAATACAATGAGGTCTGTAATATCGCAAATATTTCTCCTCGACCGCAATGACATTAAACGAGGAGCAGATTCTGAAGTGAAGGCCAGAGACTTTTGCTTCGTTTTTGCGTGTCTGATTTTCTCCTGATAAAGACCAGAGTGATCTCACGTGGCTCCTCAAGAGTTTCAGAAGAGATTTCAACAACATCTCAAAATGTTCTCTCGTTTGAAAAGATAAATTACCAGCAATCAAAACTCAAAAACTCAAAAACTCAAAAACCTCATCAGATTCTTCCCAGATCAAATGATCTGAGCTTTGCGATCCACATTGATCTCATAGCTGCTCTTAACATTTCTGTTTCTCCTGAGGGAAAGTTAAACTTTGTTTTTTTTCAGTTAAACTGAAATATAACAACAGCACTTAAATAAAGTCATTGAATTCAATTTTGTTCTGGGCGATTGACGTAATCCATGTTTGAACCTCCCAGACACACAAAAACCCCAAAATCTCCAATTTAATAATAAATATATACATTTTTTGTGATACTGAAATGCCTAAATCAAATCTACCCTCTTTTGTGTACTACACTATCTGTACACAGATTATATATACACATTTTTTACACCTGTTCTCTTGTCTCTGACATTATTCAGCATCATAATCACACTTTCTGACTCTTTCAGTTAATGACAACAACTCATACGTGGATCAAGGTAAGAGAAGCATCAACAGTGAAACCACCTCACTGGTTTGTGTTCACATTATTCATTGTTCTCCTGTGGTTCCCTCAGAGAACCAGCTGCAGCACTACCGGCACTGTTCAGAGGAAGACATGAGGGATGAAAGTGAGACGGTCTGCTGGGATTACTTCAACGAGAGCATGACTCTACTGGGAGAGGAGAACTGGTGTGACATCAAGAAGGTTGTGGGGTAAGCCAGCACATCTTCATAAGTGGTTTTACTTAGAACGAGCGACTTCTCAAGAAGTATCATTTCCGTCGAGGCCTGCTGGTGCGTGACTGAAGCGATCAGACGTTTGACCCGAGCAGGTGTAACAATTTTAGGTTTAAATTACGTTTCTCTAACGTTTTCATTAAGTAACAAAAACATGTTATGTTCATGTTATTTTGAAAGTTCTAGGAATGGCCAGTGGCAGTTTTCAGACCTTATATGAATGTTTTTGCTTGGTTATAAGAACGTTCTTTAAACGTTTTATAAATTTTGTAAAGTTTAAAAAAATTGTTCTACTAATGTTACTGCAAGAACGTTTTTGACAACTTTGAGTGAACTTTAAGAGAATGTTAGCCAACGTTCTGAGAATATTCCTTGTTGGCTGGGTTAAGGCTATTCATGCTAGATGTTTTATGGAGGACCGAAAACCCAATTTGACGTTTTATGGTTACAGTTGGTTTATGGTTTACGTTAAGTTGGTTTACGTTTTATGGTTGCATGGTTGCATTTCTTTAAGAGGAAGTTTGGTGAATTATTAATTGTTTTCATGCCACGCTCTAGAAACAACTGTTTACTTATGTCTATACTTAGCAACGTCTGCACACCTACTTGTAAGCAATGTGCCCGAGAAATGGGATGCTTCTTAAAATCATACTCGATGTACAGAGGAAGGAAATAGCTGGTGAGAACAATGGAAGGATGTGAGAGAATAATCGGAGGTAATCTTGACGCACTCACTGCCTACTTCAGGTAGCGAGAGAGGCCTTCTGTCTTTTCCCCTAGATAAGAACTTCTGTATCTGCTTTATAATTGTATCCCAGCTCACGAGAAACATTCTCAGAACATTGGCTAACGTTCTCTCATTAAAGTTCTCTCACAGTATTAGAGAAATGTTCTAGCAGTAGGTTTGTAGAACTTTTTCAACGTTATATATTATCATCAGAAATGTTATTGTTAAGTTGTTAGTGGAACATTTTACAATTTTTTTACTGTCTCAAAAGGATCGTTCTTATAACCAAGAAATTATGTTAATACAGTATCTTAAAAACATCTAAAAACGTTCAACCTAAATAAAAAAATAACTGACATAAACAAAATTAAACGTTTTTGTCACCTCATGGAAACATTACGGAAATGTTCTTACAACCTGTAATTGTTTGCTGGGTGCTTGCCAGATATTAAAATATATGAGATTTGCATTCATTGTGTACATTCATATGTTGTGTTTTTACCTGACGTCCATCAAGTCTTTTCAGTCTGGCATGTAACCAGTACAGACAGCGTGCAAATAAACAACAACATCAGCAGGCGATGATCATGCTGAGTGGATTTCCCCTTGTGTGTCTGTGGTCGCTATTAACCTCTTAACAAACATTAGATTAACAATCTTTAACAAAATTTACAAAATTAACAAAATTATTAACAAAATTATTATTGTTGTTTCATATTTCATCTTACTGTTTTTGAGAAAACAGTTGTCAACAGGCTAAGAAAACAAACTTCATTCAAAGAGAAAACAACTATTTTTCCTACACCATTTTTTGTTTTAAGCTTCGACCACTTTATTAATTTATAGATAAATATTTGTACTGAAAAGAGAGAGAAAAGTTATTGCATCGTTTGCGTGTGTTTCTCACATCAGTCACTTTGTGTCTGTCTCCTGTCCAGAAGCTACAACATATTAACAGAGTGCTTGGAGACGACGTGCAGGCAGTATAAATGTTACTACCCCAATCGTGTGGTGGAGCAGCTGTTTGTGAGGATACACCAGCAGTACTTCCACTCCTGCAGTGATGATGACCAGCTGCCTGACGCCCCGGCTGTAGTCGTGCTCGCGGCCACTCTGCTGCCTATCATACTTATTCCCTTTATAGTGTACATCGTGGTCTGGAAGAGCAGTTTAAGAGAGTGACTGTTTCAGCATTAACCCTCAACATCCTCTGTGCGTGTGTGTGTGTGTGCGTTAACCATATATTGGGGACATATATTGTACCCAAAAAAATCTGAGAAAAACCTCCTTTTGGAGATGCTCTGATTTGTAAAAACACTATAGAAATATAATATAGTTTTTTTGGAATTGTAAAAACGCACAAAGTTTTCTGTTCGTGTTTATATTAGTGTATAAAAACAAAAGTCTAAGGAATGGCCCCATTTAGTAAATGTGTGTGTGTGTGTAAATGTGATGTTAAAGTGAAACTGGGTGTGTAAAGTTAATGTACCTGGGAAGAATGAGAGTATTGTGAAACACATACAGTGAGGGCGGGATTTCCTGCTGTACACTAAAGATCATCACAGTTAAAATTAGAAGAAAAACAGCATCAAAATCAAAGCACTGTTTATTTACGGCTGTAATGAATGTAATCATTATATGAACATACCGAAACTGTGAACCAATGTTTTTAACTAAGATGCACTTTCACAATTAAATGACCATTGAAATAACAGCCATAATTATTGAAATGATAAAAAAAACAGCTATAAGTGTTTGTATTGACAATTTAGTTACTAAATGTTTCAATTATTTGTTGTCCATGTGTGACAAGTTTGAAAAAAAATCAACTTCAGATACTAAATAAGCTACAAATAATGCGGAAGATCAGAATGCATAATAAATCAACATGAAATATATCAAATATTTCATATTAAAATTCAAAAAGAAGACATTGAGGAATTCACAGGTTAAATATCGGAGACAGTTTTGTCCCTTAGGGTTGAATAGAATTTATGGCCTAAGCTCTGATTTAATTTTTAACCCTGAATTTTTAGAATTTTTAGCTCTGAATTCTCAACTTTATTCAATTAATTCAAATATGATGTATCGTTATTTATTATATTTATTTCTTTATTAAAATAACATAGTCTGCTGTACACAAGTAGTTTGTTTCCTGCAGTGTTTTGTCAGATATGAGGATGTTAATAGTTGTGGTTGTTTTTAATTTGTGGGCTGCTGGACTTTCACCTCTTTTATAGAAATGTATAAACCAAGAACTGATACAAATGCACAAAATACACGTGTAACACAATGTAATCCATTGTATACTGTAGTTTGCAAATAAAATATATATTTTTCATAATTAATTTTTCACATAAAACTGTATGTTTCCAGCCAACAATTTTAGATTGTAACATTTTAAGTAGCAAATAGCAAATAGCAAATATGTGTTCTTACACATCGTAAGAACATTTTTCAATGACATTGAGAGAACTTTAAGAGAACATTAGCCAATGTTAAGAGAACATTCCACGTTAGCTGGATTCTTATGTTAAAATGGAAAAACAACAAGAAAATACACAAAAAACTAAACACTGTGATTTGGCACTTTAAAACAGTCTTCGTTTAAGCATCCCAACCAATTCAACGTGTATACTATTGACCAATGACCTGCGTTTGTACCAGTATATTACACTGGCGTTTGTACCAGTATATTACACTGGCGTTTGTACCAGTATATTACACTGGCGTTTGTACCAGTATATTACACTGGCGTTTGTACCAGTATTAGCTGTTTGGCTGAATGGCAGATGAGGAAAACGTCCATGTAGTCTGTCAGAAAACAATCATCATTTTGCTATTGCGTTTGGTGACACTTTCGGCACAGGAAGTCAAAAACCACCTGTAGTCTTGAGCTCCTAGACTGTTACTAGTGAGACACACAATTAAACATTATACTGCCACCTGCTGGCTGAGATTTGAAACTACACAAATTTGGTGACGCAAACGTAAACACGGTCGTTCATTAACATGTTAACATGGTTATTATTATCCGCTTGTTTTTAAATTATAGCCATGGTGTTTTGTTTATTGCTCATAAATGCATTAATCCAGTTTTGATTTTTGTTTCCTACACAGCCCGAGACACAGGAAGCGTATTGCAAGCACCACAGCGCCCCCTGCTGTCAGCGCCACGAGTAGCAAAAATGCCACTACGTCGACAGAATGGTACGCGTACCAGGGCATCTTATGAGCGTGTGTTTGTAAATGCGCAGCTCCTTTGTGCCGCATCACAAACTCTATCCAATAGATGGCGCTGTCTCGAGGATGGTTAGGCTTGTCTCGGTGTAACCTAGACAACCGCTGCATGTTGTCCTTGTAGGAGGGGTGATGCAACACCTCCTGAACTGCGGTAAAAAAACTTTGACTGTCCAGTACAGTGACATCAAGAACTTTAGCAGCACCCCGAACTTCAAGTCGCAACAAATTCTCAAACTGGTCGAATAACAACGGAAGCCCAACCACAGGAACGCCGTGATATATCGATTCATAAACGCCATTGGTTCCGCCATGGGCCACAAATGCCCGTGTTTTAGGATGACCCAGCAGGTCATTCTGGGGAAGCCACTTGACCAGAAGAGTATTGTTGCCCAGATTATGAGGACGCTCCCCCAGGTGCCTCCAAATCACCCTCTGGGGAAGCCGAGCAAAGCCGGCAGCAATCTCCGAAGTTATTTCTGGGGGCAGCCCTTTCACAAGTGTCCCTAGTGACATCACAATTACCCCGTGCTCTCCTGACCCCTCCACAAACTCCTGCAGGTCTGGAGGCAAAGCTTTGGACGGTTGGCATTGGAAACCTCCAATGTGGACGATGTTGGGCATGGAGGGACGGGGAAACTCAAAGATGAAATCTGATCTGATGAGCCACATATCTGTATCCTGCAGCAGGTGCTGGAGACTGCTTTCAGGACCAAAGTAACGTGCCGATAATTTGTCATAAACGGGGCTTACGATGAATCGATCTATGCATGTGTTCAGTGCATAAAAAAGCACGTTCTTGACCCTCTGGATAAATGACATGCGATTGGGCAGAGCGCTTCCGGCTGCCGGGACGTATGATGCCGGCGAGGGTGCGATGAGGAAGTGCGCTTCTCCACTTGTAATCCATCTCACGTTGAATACTGTGGGTAATCTGAGTTTATGAGCTACTAGGACACCCGCAGGTAGGCCTGGATCAATAAGTGCTACATCATACTGTGCTTCACAGAGCTGCTTCATAAGTGCAGAGTTCTCAAAGATCTCCACCACCAGCTGACTCGCCTGTTGATGTATTTCGTGAAGCATGGTCAACATCTGCCAGTAGAACTTCATGAGAGTGAGAGGGGACCCCCCCGCTTTCTGTATCTGAAGCATTTCGCTCAGGAACGCGACGAAAAAATCAGGGTCCTCGATGTGAATGGGTTCTGGTAGCGTGACGGTTATGGATCTGTAGTGCGGTGACTCCTCCTCGATGTACCAGCTGCTGGTGGTCCTCACCACAGTGACCTCATGACCCCTGTGATGCAGGTCCTCAATCAGCAGTTTCATGTTAACCCAGTGACTCCCGTCCACAGGAAACACAAGAATCTTGCCGGCTAGAGCAGAGGAGGATGTGATGAGGAGTATGGACAGCACCAGAAGACAGCGAGAAGATACTTGAAGTTTCATGGTATCCTAGTTCACAGAAAGGCAAGTGAATCGCTTATCGCCCAGTAGTAACAACAACAATAAACGTGTCGTAAACATGTCAAAATTCCAGGAATTTTCAAAACATCCATTGTTTAAGGCGTTGTTTCAATGTTATTGCTTGTTAAAAGAACGTTATACAAATGATTCCAAATTCTGTAACGTTTTTAAAACGTTCCACCAACAACTTAAGAATAATGTTTTTGATATATAATCACGTATAGCCTAAAAAAACACTTTCTTACTGCAAGAATGTTTTTGAAACTAGTCATTCTCACTCTCTATTATATATCTAATGCAGCAGGAGAGCACAGATCATATGCTTCTAAAGGGAAATGGAGGACAGCCCCACGATCAGGTAAAAGTTAAACAGAGAGAAGCAAACAGGATGTGGTAACAGAGAAAAGAGAAAATACTGTTTTACCTTCTTCTTTAGCACGGCCTGTAATCGTCCTCTGTTTCGTTCTTTTTGCTGCAAGGAAAGTTCAGTGTGGTTCCAAGTCCAGATTGCACATTACTGTTGCATAACTCAGGGAAGTGAACTCCCTCTCTCTCCCTCTCTCTCTCTCTCTCTCTCTCTCTCTCTATGTGTGTGTGTGTGTGTGTGCGTGCCGTGTGTAGCATGAGTGTGTAGAATTCCTGAAATATTAAGGTATTCTTAACCATTTTACTGGATAAAGTTTCCACAAATACCACTAAGCAAATATTGTGTGTGTGTGTGTGTGTGTGTGTGTACATGTTTTCTATGACTGCAGGGACCACACACAAGTCACACACACCTACATTGTGGGGACAAACCAGCGGACAAATCAGCGCATTTAAAATGTAAAACAGCAGAAAGGTTTCTGTGAGGGGTAGGGTGAGGGATAAAATGTACAGTTTGTACAGTATAAAAGTCATTATGTCTATAGCAAGTCTCCATAAGGCATAAAACAAGTGTGTGTGTGTGACAGAAATCCATATAAATGCTAAGTTGTTTTCTTTTTCTCTTTTTTTCTGCCTGATGGTAAAATGGTTCAGAGTCAAATTACTTCAGCAGATGCAGATGAAATGTCATTGAACTCTGAGGAAAAATAAGAAGTGGCTGTATTCAGTGAAGTATATGAGGTCAGTACTGCAGCACAAAACAGCTCAGATCTGATCTGTACAGGTTCTTAATCTTGGACTTTTTGTATGTCTCCCTTTTTTAACACGTCCAACTCGGTTCACAGATTTAGTGGATGATGCTTTGACTCAATATTTTATTATCATATTTTAATATTACCTTTATAATACTTTTTAAAGTAACATTTCATTTAACAACATTATATTATATTTACGGCCGTTATTAAGCGATGATATATTGGTTTAGTAGCGTTTTTTGCAGCACTGTATTAACACCATTGCGAGGGCGCGTCATCGACACGGTCAATCCCACAATTCTTTTCGCCATCGTGACGTGGTAATTCCATTGAAATTAATACGAAATTGCTTCAGTTGAAACGATGTGTTAAATATGACTGATTTATTAAACATTCTGCGGCAGCTGGGAGGACAAATCCAGTGTATATAAGATAAAAATAAGGTGAATATTTGTCGAACATTTAATCTGATCCGTTCGGAATGAGACGTTTCGATAAAATGCAATGCTAGTTGCTTAAATTTATTTGGAACATAACATGTGAAATGGACAAGATACTTTGATATGAACTATGAAATGGTCGAGTTGTATTAATGAAACGGCTGTACTGTCATTACAAGAAACATAACTGCACTTTCATATGATAACAGTAACACAGTAAGTCCACAAGGTGGCAGCATTTGTGAACGTGGTGGTTGAGTCTGGACACATCTTGGCAACCAGTACAAAGTTTTTAAAAGAATACATATGTATATTTTGTATACAAAACATTTGGAGGGCAGTGATCAATTATTAACAAAAATTATTACATGTTTTCTTGTATGACTGTCAAGAAACTTACATTTTTGAAGGCAGCTAGTTAAGTTTATTAAACCAGCGATATTCAACCAAGAGTAAATACTGTGTCAGCAAAACCCCAAATCATGTAATTTTTATAATGTTAAAGCATTATTATATTAATTTAACTTCACATAACCGCCATGCATTTAGCCTGCACATAACTATGTCGCGTGTGTATGTGTTGTGAGTAGGTTACATAAACAAACAACTTGAGCTGGGACCATAAATATGTGTCCTAATGTCACTCTATGTGATAGAACAGTGAGGACAATGTATGTGCACATGCGTGTGTCTGAATATGGAAGCAGATTTAATTCAAGCAGTAACATGTCAAAAAAGATGTCAAGCACAGATTCTGAGTAATGTGTGTGTGCATCGAAAAACAGCCTGGAACACAAACTAAGACTGACACATCATTCTGTGTGGTGGGTGGAAACACACACACACACACACACATACACAAATACACATACAAAGAAACACACAGATCTGTGGGCAGGTACAGTTCTGACATCAAAAAAGTAGGCTGTGTGGTGTGTATGTGTGTGTGTGTGTATACTCGCTGTAGGAAGCAGGAATTTAAATGTACAGCTTCTTCATGTCTCAGATCTTCTGCTGAGGTTTGTGGCCTCCACAGATCCGGAGATACAGTGATCACTCCTACAGTAGACAATGAAGTCCTTCTTTAGCTGACTAAAAAAACTGATGCAAGACGCCGACAATAACAGTTTAAGGATTCTGTCCATCATTTTGTTTCGAGTTTAAATAAAGACCAAAATAGAAGCAGATAAGTGTTCTTAAAAATAATGTTTTTAGGAACAAAAGAAAATTATTTCAGGTCCTTTTTTAAATGTCTTTTCTCGGTTTTATTTTGACAAGGACATCTCAGACAGTGTTTTAATGTCTCACTGGGACCTTACTGGTAAAAAAAAGAAAAAGTCCACAGTAACACTTTTTCACAGTTTAAATAAAAATTAAGTCATCGTTAGCCAATTATGCACATTTTTGGAGGGGCTATTTTGTGTCGTTGCATGGAGCAGAAAAAAATAGATGGGAACAGGCTGAGAACAAACAATGGCTCCAAAAACAGTGCCTCATTTTTGCCTCGTTGTTTTCCTCACAAGCTCCTGTATGATACCACATTATAATGCACTGAATTCTTGTTCTGTGTTGTGTGACTTGAAGGGATAGTTCACCCATCATTCTTCCGTCATTTACTCACACTCATGTCATATCAAACCTGTATGACTTCTGTCTTCTTTGGAACATAAAAGAAGGTATTTTTAGAAATGTTTCTGTTGTTTTGTGTCCATGCGATGGAAGATAAGAAGCTTGTTACCGACGCACTTCAAAATATCTTCTTTTGTGCTCCTCGGAGGCAACAAAGTCATACAGGTTTGTAATGACATGAGGGTGAGAAAACGATGGTAGAATTTTCATTTTTGGGTGAACTATCCCCTTTAGATGTTTTGGTGATATTAAAATAAAGAGAAGATTTTTTTATTGCTTTTTGTGGCTTCTAATCTAACCAGCTGTGTTTTTCCTGTGTCCAGCAACCCTTACACACGCAGTACACGCGTGCAAACGCAGTTCTTCTTATTCATCGTAACTTGCATCATAATCTCGGCTTCTCTCTGGCTCAGCCTGAGGTTTTATCACTGCATTATGTTTGCTTTCAAGTAAAAGGAGCAAGAGGCAGAGACGGGGGGCCGTGCTCAAGGATGAGCAGGACGCGTGCCGCTCTCTGGGGGCTTCTGACTGGCTCAGGGGGGTTGTTGTACTCAACCGGCTCTGGCAAGGGGACGAGAGGAGCTTCTGAGGAAGAATGCGATGGGGAGAGGACTGGCAAAGTCCCTCTTCTTGTCGCATTACTGCGGCCTCCGTCAAGGGCGCTGCGTGCGTGTTTGAGTCACACACCGCTCTGAGCTCCATTCGGCCTTTATAGCCCATAGTCACCGATCAACATTCTCTCTGTTTCACTGACTCACAACAACAGGCAGCAAGCACAACTCCAGCTAACAATTATAGGTTGTAGGAATGTTTTCCTAAAGTTTCCATTAAGTAATAAAAATGTTATTTTGGAAGTTCTAGGAACTTTTGTGGATGTTGTATTGGTGGTATGGCTTGGTTTAGGAGCGTGAGTGAAACTTTTTAAATTCTGTAACGTTTTCAAGATGTTCCACTAGCAACTTAAGAATAATGTTTTTGATATGGTTTATGAAATGTTTTACTAACGTGAACACTGTGTTGTTGTCGCTTCGTATGTAAACATTTCGTATGATAATCCATATTGTTGCTTACGATGGTGTTCACTGCAGTACACTTCCATTCCTGGAGAAATAACGACATCATAGTAAGACAAACCGAATGTATCATCAACGCACATATGAACATGTCTGTAATGAAACAAGACAATACTCAGCATGCCCGTAGCATGTGCGTCAAATCTGAGCTCGCCTCGTGAGGAATTACTATGCGTTTACTGTATATAAATAAACAATGACATAATTACATAACGATGCCAGGAAGATGTGTTGAGGGCGGATTTGAAAGACACAGAAAGATAGAGCAGAAAAATCATTTTCCCCGCACTCAGCAGGCGTCCCATGCGATTAACCGAGGCTTCGAATGCATGCTGTCATATTTACTTGACCATCACACAG
>JAZGTI010006129.1:0-24000 GCA_036877585.1 Botia kubotai | reverse complement strand
CTGAACAGGTTGTTGGAATCATCGCGGGCTGCATGCAGGTATTGAGCTCCAGTAGCATCATGCGTCAGTTTAACTGCCGTTAGGAATAAATCTGGCACTGCTGTTACCTAAACAATCACACCAAACAGTATTACAACAGACAACAACCTTAAACAAACCACTCAGCTCAGTATCAATATGAATCACAATAAACAATACTGTCACCTATGTAAGTACCTGTTTATGGTTGCCTGGCAACCACACAATATAAGTGATGTGTGCTGTGACAGACCTGTGTCAATTTTTTATTTATTTATTTTTTAGTAGTATTTTATAGTCTTGCCACTGCTAATTATATAAGCCAAACTAGCACTGCTAGTTATCACTACTACTATATTAAAAGGTCAATACGGGAAAGTTAACTTTAGTTAACTTTAGTTAACTAAAACTGTAGTTACCATAGTAACTTAGTGGAACAGACGGTTTAATCGCATATGACAGGTGCTTTTATCGAAAGCGACTTACAGTGCATTTATTAATACATTTGATCAGTTTGGTTGTACCTGTGGAATCGAAATCATGACCTTTGCGCTACTGACGCAATGCTCCGCCAATAAAACTACAGGAACATATAATGATCTCTACCTCAGTGACAGTGAACCCGTGGATCTTACTGCCCACTGTGTACTGCAGGGCTCTCTCGACGGCAGAACTGCCTCTCGACCTCCATGATCTCTGGAAACTACAAACACGTCATTCATCAGAGACGTCGACATTATCACCGACCCGCTGACGCATGTCTGAGCCGTTTCAGAGGTTACATCATACACACACCAAAACAACACCTCTAAACTATACTTATTAACATATACAAAACAATCATTACACATAATAACCCCGGTCAAAGTCTGCCATCATTTAGAAACAACAATGACCTAAATCAGAACACGCATTTACCTGAAACCGGTGGACTGAAGTTTAACAGACAGACGGCGACGCTGACATAATATTACTCACCTCAAATTTCTGAGTTTCGTGATAATCGTCTTACTTTGACGAAACATTATAAATGCGTAGACCGTCTGTATATAATTATTACTGTGGATGTCGTTCCGGTTTAAAAGTAATACACATTATATGTGTTTCTAGAGTCAAATCCCCGTTATAATTACTGAGCCGTCCTTCCATGCATGTACATAGCGCATGCGCACTAAACACCAAGCTACCTGCGAACAACGCTACACTCCATTGGCTGCAAAAATAGAAGAGCGTCGTTGATTGGTTCATTTCGAGTCACTGTAGAAACATAATAAACGCTTGTCAAAAATAATTAGCAAATATAGTTAAAACGCAAACTCAAACGATAAGATACGCATTTTTATAACTGTACAGCATTTGAAGTTGTTCGTCTCTGTGAGAGTTTTTGTTTATTTTTGACACTTCCTCAAGTGACAAGCAGATGTCAGTAGATCAACTGTTATCATGTACTGACGCACTGCACATTAAAACAGCACGAAGCTCAAGACATTTAATATAGACAAGAATAAAACCTCAGACAGAGTTTGACACAGAGTTTATAATAACGATCTATAATTTGAGCTGTCGGGTCCGATTTGCCGGAAAATGTCACTTTGGCGTCATTTACATACGTAAAGTACAAAAGTAAGCTGCAATTTTAGGTTTCAAACAGAGATGTCGGTAGAGAGGTGAAATGTATTACAAATTTACACAAAGGCACTGAAAAAAACAAGTAATGCAATGTAAATACAAATAATTAAACATTTTAATATTCCTATTATAATAATTGTAACATATAAAGTATCTGTGGTTAATCTGTGTATCAACCAAAATTTGTGACCCTTATTCCATACATTCCTACATATCAGAAAAATAAATGCTGTCAGCCTGCAGCAATATATTAAACAACACCTTGTTTAATACTACTCTACTCTAGGAATATCTGGCTGTATATAGACTACAGAACAGTTTGATTATAAGCGCTCAGTGCTTTGAAGCTACTGTATTGTACTGTACTGTTTATAAGATCTTTAGCTGTACACCCAACTCTGTCACACACAACTCTCATATCTGTTTTATAATAACGTGTGAGGGTGGGTCTTTCGACTGCTGTTTTGGAAGTTTATGTTGGGGTAAAGATCTGTAAATAGTCATGAACCTGCAGCACGCATGTCATTTATTTGTTGGAATGTTGACCAAATCCTTTTTTTTTGTCAGACACATCGCATTCCTGAAGTGTCTCTGTTTATTGGCTGTATGCAGTACACCTGCGTGTCTTGCTTTCTCTGAGATATTGGGAGACATTCTTACAAGCTTAAGATCTCACGTTTCAGAGATTAAAGTGATTTTTGTGCATTATAGAAAGAAGAGATCACAAAACAGTGTTTAGAATTTTATAAAAAGCATTATTTATTGCGCTTTAAAATGTATACAGAGACAATAAACATTTTGCAATATATTTTTGAAAAATACATCCATTTTCAAACACACACAAAAATCTTCATAAGACAAAAATAACAAAACATTGATTTATCCCAGAAATGACAGTTGTAAGAGGTTTAGAAGACCTTCAAGACAGATTCAGCTGTAATAGCTTTTACAAAAAAAAGTTTACATTGTTTACTCAATTTCTTAAAAAAATAAATCTTTATATGCATAAGGCATTTTTAGGAATGATATTTGACTGCATTTTAGAAAAAAAAACACAGTTAACATTCTCGTTTACCCGTCTGATAATGAAAGCTGAACGAACAGCGTTATCTGTGTGACAGCCGCACAAACATCTGGACAAGCACTTGGAGATGTCAGTCTGCGTCTGCAGTAACTTAATCATGCGACTGAAAAACTGCCAGTGAAATTTCCTGCTGACCTGCACTTCTGTTTAAACTGCAGAATTACATAATATTCCACAGCAGCGGATTCATTTTTTAGGGAACGATTATCTTTATAGCAATTCAGTCATTTGAGTCTTCAGACCCTACAGAGTTTATATTCTCTCCTTTTAACTAATTTTACTAATGCTTGGAGGTCAAAACCTGAACTTAAATTTGCCAAAATGATTTTCAGTAATGGACATTTGTTAGATCGAGAGGCACCAATGCAGTCAACAGCAAACTGAAAAGGACAAACAAACAAATTAGGATGAAGGTGATTATGGTAAGCTTTAGCAATCCTGTGGATTCTGTGATAAATGAAGTTTTATAAGCAGTTTCACCAGCATGCTGACGAGACACTTGAGCGCAGCTGTTTCATTCATTTCTGAAACCACACGCATGCGTCGCTGCTTACAACATAAACACTTTGTCTGAATGTAACGCAGTGTTACTTTAGCTTTGAACATTCGTAAAACTTTAACAAAAAGCTTTCCCAGCTAACAGGGAACGTTCTAGAACATTGGCTAATGTTCTCCAACGTTCTCTCAAAGTTATCAAAATTCTTACAGTAACGTTAGTAGAACGTTTTAACATAACACATATATATATATATATATATATATATATATATAAAAAATGTTATTCTTAAGTTTTTAGTGGAAAGTTTTAAGAAGTTACAGAATTCAAAAGTTTGAATAACGTTCTTATAATAAAACAGTAACGTTAATACAAGGTCTAAAAACACTGGACATTCAGAATGTACCTAGAATGAATAACGTTTGTAACATTTTTATGACTTAATGAAAACAACAGGGAAATGCTCTTACTAAAATTGTAAGCTGGACTAAAGTAAAATCAGATTCTGAGCATACATTTACCACACACACACACACACACGCGCGCGCACACACACACGCGCGCGCGCGCGCACACACACACACACACAAATGCGCACACGCACACACATACACACACATGCTCACACACACACACACACACACGCTTTTTGGCATGTAGTGTAACACTGCATGGGAAAAACACAGACACGTTTCCACTAAGCCACAGACGGTCTCACTCGTTCTCTTTGGGTTTCTCTTCTGCTGTTTGTCTGTTTTGTTATGTAATTTTGTCCACATGTTCATACTGCCTGCGAGTTTTGAAATGAAACGCTACTTCTGAAAAGACAAATTCTTTATAGCTTATATGCAGCTGTTTTGCAGCTGGTTTTGATTAATTCTGTCAAGCCTGAGTGATACTAATACATTGTGCTAACAATTTAATGAGTCGGAAACATGTGGCAAATACAGGCTAATGCAATTAGCACCAAATGTTTAGCATTTTTAACGCAAAAAACAAAAAACGTTCTGTTCGACATTAACAAGTCAAATGGCAAAAATACAGTACCCAGTTTGGCAAAAAATTTGACAACAAATGTATTATTAAGGGTGCAAAATTTGCAGCAATAACATTCTACTCAATTAGCACTTGACTATTAAACAAACACACACACATTTTATAAACCTTCACTGTTTTCATACCAGGCTAGTGATGTTTTTTTATCTTAAACTCTTACTTTTAAACCTAACCCTCACACAAGCCTGCTGCTAGGGTGCCTGAAATAAAACATCCTAGCAAGTATTGTGAGGACACTGTCAAGAACTTAGCCAAAACTTTACACACAAAACCAGCAGGGCAAGTGCCTGAAACTAGCTATTGGTCTACACACACACACACACACACACACACATTCTATTCATTCTTGTGCGTTTCTCTTTTTCATTCCGAACGCCTTTCCAATCCTTGACTCTCTGCCACAGAGCTCGCCTCTCTCTCTCCCTCTCTCGCCTCTCTCTCCACAGTCACTCACTTTATTCTCTCTCGCTCTCCGAATCTCTCACACATCTTGTTCAGACGTGTCTCTTCATATGCAGGGCCAGATGATCGGAACGAGAGAAACACCTGCAGAGAAATAGACGTACAAAGACTATCAGCATGCAAAAGCACCACATCTCCGTGTTGTTATCCGTGTGGTCACGTGATCTCGCGGTCACCTGTCGCAGTGGCTGCATTTGAAGGGTTTTGCCCCCGTGTGTTTTCGGAAGTGCCTCGTCAGTTCGTCGCTTCGGGCAAAGCGCCACTCGCAGCCGTCCCATGAGCACCTGTACGGCTTCTCACCTGTTGGAGCCAAACACACACACACCAGTAAACTCACCATTCAGTGTTTATTTACATGTAATGCAAACACACCCCAAATATTTCTCATGGTCTGTGACTAACATTGTCAAGGGTGTTTTGTTCTGTTATTTAGAGGACTGAGACGAGGAGGGGTGGAAATGACCCGAGACTAAATCGAATTAGTGTGACAGGTCCACAGGCTGAGCTTTCCTCTTTGATATGTGGATATAAGCAAGAAAGAGGGAACCAGTGAAAAAAGCAGCGCAGGGGTGTGTATATATAGCCGTCCCTCACCTCAGTCACATGACAGTCTTGCAGCATCCCTCCGCCACCCCGTCGCCTCACTCTTGTGTGGTATCTACCACAGTCAAGAATAGGGGAGTACTCTGGGTTCTGGCCAAATTTCGAGTGTGTAAATTCCATCATTTAAACCATGAGTGTGATGCAACAGCGGCAGCCCGTGTGAATGAACGCAAGCTGCTGTTTTCTAGCGTGTACTTGTGCGAGTGTAACAGAACTGGAAACAGGCAAAGCTTTAGTTCTGCCAGTACTTTGATAACCTTTGCGCAGGTCATTTGAATGATTTTCAAAGTGCTTTGTAGTGACAGTTAACACTGTTTATTTGTTTACTAACTTCTAGATGTTTTGTTTTCCTAAGGTCAGGAAACTGTTGTGGCAACCGTTAGTCAAAATACAGGCATGACTGTAGATGTAGATGTACAGTACACACACACACACACACAAACTGCTTACCGGTGTGTGTGCGTTGATGTGCTTTTAGGTGGGAACTCTTGGTGTACACCTTCCTGCAACCGTTGAAGTAACAGCGATGAACTCTCTTTCGCCCCTCAGGTGACCCCTCACCTTTGACCTCCTCCTCTCTCGCCATCTCCACATCTTCTCGTGGCTCTCCAGCACATTCTTCATGAACAGGGAGTGATGCTCTGGCCATGGGAGGAGAGCAGGGCGGCGTTTGGGGCTCAGATACTCTGTGACCCAGCGGGTGTGTATCTCCATCAGCAGATGGAATGATCTTCTGGCAGCTGTCTGATATCTCGCTGCTATATTCTTTGAGCTCTGGAGGAGAAGACATCCCGTCGATTCGCTCCTGTCTGGGAATGGAAGCTGTCTGCGGGGGCGAGTTCGCTCCAGCTGTCCCACAGCATCGCAGAAACTGGTTCCACAGATCGTCGGACTCGCAGACTGATCTCAGATCAGCTGCAGAGACGTAGGGCTCGTTCTGCAGATAGCGCTCAAGCTCAAGACACGTCTGAAAGAGAAAAGGGAGATCAGTTTGACACCGAACATTTTACAACAGGCATGTTATGCAGAGCACAATTTAAAGGGATAGTTGTGATCATTCTCAACATATACTCGCCCTCATGTTGCTCCAAACACAAAAGTTTTGCAAACAAAACTGAATGTCAGGCACTGCAAGCAATTACTCCTCACAGGAACGTATGTTTGTTTATGTTTGTGGTTTTGTATGTTAATGAAGTCAGAATAACGCGCGACGAAACAGGTTTAGTTTACATAACGTGTGACATGCGCAGAGGAGCGCAGTACGTCATGCTCCTCTGTCAACTCATCAAACAACGCGCGCTGTCACGCGAAACACAAGATCAGCGCAAAATCCCCACAGATGACCAAAGTCACGTTTAAACAGTTTAGAAAGCAAGCTGAAACATTTTAAATCCATACCACCTTACAAAACAACAAACTTTTATCCAAGTACAGCAAACTTTATCTTTACAAAATAGCAATGTTAGTGAATTAAATGCCCGCCCGGACAATCGTTATTAGTTATTCTTATTTGTTATGTTTTTTTTAATTGCATGCACGTGAAGTTTTAAGACGGTTGTTTACCTGCTGCCAGTACTCTTCCAAAGACGGTGACGCGGACAGGTAGCCCGTGTCAAGGACGCTCTGCAGCTCCTGGAAAATACTGCACATGGGAATGACATCCATAATCCACCCACGCGCAGATGCCAAGTGTCAAACCCGCTGCAAGACGATTTCCCGCCGTGTCTTCGTGCGAAGTCGTAGCGCCACAGATCGCTCGTCGCGTCTCGTACGACGCACCGCACAGACAGCGCGCGCAGCCGCCGCGAACTTCCCGTTTCAAAACAAGCGAAACACGTTCACTCACTCCGCCAGCAGGCAGCGGACCAATCAGGACGGGCGGTTAGTGACCCGCCCCCCATCTCGACCCCACCCAATGGGCTGTGTCCGTGGTTGCGCCTCTCTGTGGCGATTGGTGGGTTGGAGTTGGCGCTATTTCTGGGGTGGTATATAAGCGTCAACCCTTCCGTGCGTTTGCGGCAGTTTTGTGGTACTTCCACGTATTTTGAAGCGGTTGGGACATGTTGTACCAAAGGCACCATAATAACACCGTGCTGTTTCAGTTTATTGGCACTGAGCACAAAATGCATATCCAATACATATGCATAAAAGTGTAGAATTGTTAGAAACGGTAATAGGAGATGACTAGCAGTGAATTAGTACAAAATGAGTGACGGGTGCAGCAGAAACCTTTCAGCTCTTACTGTATTTATAATATCAAAGGCCCAACAGCTTTCATCTATCTATCTATCTATCTATCTATCTATCTATCTATCTCTATCGTTGTTTGTGTTCTCCACACAATTGCATCGAGTCTAGAGGCATGTTTTCATGTACACACACTAATCCAGAAACTGAAGCATCTGTTAGCCCATCAGATCTCTGTGGCATGTCAGTCTGTGCTTACAATCATAAGCATCCCCTCTTCTCAGGACTGTGTGAATGAATCATGCACACACACATTTACACACGCTTGCACCAACATGCACGTTGACCGGAGTGTGTGTACAGCGGCGATGACTCATATTTTCTGTGTGATAACACTCATGCTGGTTGTGGTCTACTGTATGAGTCACACTTAAGCACACACACACATACAGCACACACACATACACACTTTCTTTCAAGTTTTCAAACATGGTCTTTCAAAACACACTTGAAATCACACCGATTATTTCCATGGTAACTGAATACACCGTATCATAGCTACATAGCAATGGAAAGACCTCCACAAACACAAATAGGTGAACCTTTAAATACACAGAACATGTGCAAAACAAACAAAAATTGCAAAATATTAATAAGAAGAATGAGAAGAAGAATTCAAAGACACTTAAAATAAATAAATCAACACAACAAACACAGGGAGTTATTCAAACAAAACTGCACCAAACAAATGCACAAATCATAATTATGAACATACAGGAAGTGGAATTTTTCAGATATTGTGTAAAAACTGGTTCACACTTCCCCAAATAACTCCACATTTCAACAGCAGTTGTGTTTTGATTAAACAATGCAGTAACCCTGTGATTGTTAGAGCAGAATGAATGTGACAGATATATTTATCAATATGCTAAATCCTCAAACAACTTTTGAAAAGTTGTCGTTTGTTGGGCCAGTGTGAATCAGCCTCAGGCATGAATGAAGTCAACGGCCTTCAAGGCCGACACAATACAATGCTAACGATGAGAGGAACTGTAGGTAAAACACAAGACAAGACTGCGGCAGTCTAAATGCTTGATGAGGGTGTGTGACAGACTGAGGGACGGTAATGATCTCTTACTGAAAGCTTGTAAGCAGGTTATGTACAGGTATAAGGTAACAATTACACATTTTTCTACAGTATTGCAAGCGTGTATATTACGGTACACATCAAACAGTAATGTGTGATGCAGTTCTCGCTTCATGTCGTAATGAATTCCTCACTTCTCTCGTTGTGTGGGCCTGTGATTATATTTGTTCTATATTTGTGTAGTTCTGCTGTGTTGTGCTTCTTTTTTTGTGGTTGTGTGGTTATTTGTAAAGGGGATAACTGAAATACCCAGAATGTGTGTGTGTGTGTAGCAGTTCTGTTAATGCAGCTTGCACCACACACACACACACACACACACACTATCTATTTAACCTAACCCTAACCCACTCTAACCTTAACAGAAAATATTCTGCATTTTACAATAAAAAAAACTATTAGTTTTATTATTATACTGTCTTTTTTACAAATAAGGACGTCTCTGAAAGATGTCTCACTCAACTATTAGTCAGTTATTGCCAAAATGTACAATCAGTCAATCAGGTTAATTATTTCTGTATAAGTGCATCAGACATGAGATCAGACATGCATCAGCAGAGTCGATGCATAAACACAAACATCTCATGTCTGTAACGTTACTGCACACACGTTTACATCCCTGAAGCTACTGTACAGCTGATGTGGCCCGACGTTTCTTCTGTTTCTGAGCTCTGTAGAAATATGACAGAAATTTCATATTACATTTACATACAGATTTACATTTTAAAGGAATTCAAAACAGTTTCATAAATCTTTTACAGTTCACAAATACGGCAGCTGGAATGCACGCAAAATACGAAATAGCGATTTGAAATGCAAAACAGCTTTGCTAGCAGTTTAAAACAGACGTGATCAATTCTGACTGTTGAAGAAGTGTGAAAATCCATGCAGATCATCTCACACACACACACACACACGCGATCAGACTTGTTAAGACTTCTTTTTAGTCTTCTTAGAAACAGGTTCCTTTTCTGTAACAACTGTTCGTTTGGAGGCATTTAATCTGTTCCCCAAAGCAGCTTTACACATCAACACATTTTTCTATTCTGTTATTCTATCGTAATTTTTAGAACATCAACTACAATAAAACAATTCCAGTCTGGACTCGCCATCATCAAACATCACACACAGAACCAGTTACACTGGCTTAAGAGACCAAAATACCCCCTTTGTGATCAGAGGCCCCACATAAGCAGTGATGGACGGTTTCATGTCTGGAAGACAGCTATAGAAAGATTCTCTTTCAACACATGTGGCAGTTCTCATAAACAACCTGAAATGACCCATGGATGATGGTTAAACTTCTCTGTACTGCCCTGCTGTGACATGTGACCTTCAGCCAATCGTTTCGCTCCATTTCGAATGAAACTATTTGCAATTATTTCCCTCCTCCAAACAAACACCATAAAGTAATACAACAAACACACTTAAATTAGCTATAGATTGGTATTAGGAAATCAATTTTAGTTTATGATTGATTAAAATGTATAAAACAAATTTTGGATGCTGCAGCTAGACACCATGTCTTGAATATTTTAAATGAACTTTTGCAGTTTGCTTGTCCTGTATTTTGACCCATTAAAAGTGCAGATATTTAGTTTCTCAATTCATATGTGAATCACAAGACGACCTGCATTGAAAGTTGTGAGAAGCCATAAGAATGATTTATTTCAAACAGCTGTGTGATGTAGCACGTCAGCACACAAAGCTGCTCTCACAGTTCAGTTCAAAAGCGTCAGCTAAATGACTAGATGTAATGTAAACGTTAATGACCAAATTCACATAGATCTCTCAAGGCTTGTTGTCTACTGCTGTCAAAAAGCCTAATCTAATCTTCATGCTCTTTATTTGACTCTAAACAAGATATTTAATTCTACATGCTTTAAAAGGATCATTTGGACTAAGATACTGACAGAACAATATGATGGCTGTTTTTATTGGAGCTCTTTCAGAGTGTTTGCCTTTTGTTGTTCGGTTCCTGTTTTTATAAACATTTTGTTTTGTTCTCAGGAAAGCTCAAACGTCAGATCGACCCACATGTGCTTGAAATGAAATGTTTTTGCTTCTTATAACACCCTCCGATTCCTGGAAAACTTGCCATCTCAGTGTATCATTTGGTAGTTTACCTGTGCCGACTCGCCCCGCGGGGCTGGACTCACAGTTTACTGAACATAACTGCAGATGTTACTGAGCTGGCTGGTGATTGCCAGAAGGGCTGGAATGAAGGCGTTTTCCTCAAGCACAATTGCAACTGAAGAACGTTTGCTAAGATCCACGTTACTTTAATCATCTTTAGTGAAGCGCTTTGATCGACGCAACGAGGAGGCCAACGAGCATGCGTATGTAACCTGCTTCCCTGAAACAACCGTTTATGTGTGAATTTAGCTGTACTTGTGGGCGCTACTGTTTTACAATGTCCCCACGAATACAGTATAATGACATTTAAAAACAACAACAAGCACACTATTTGAAATAGCCCAAAATTCAGCACATTATGTTTGTGACTTTAATAAGGTCAACATGAGGGTTAGGCTTAGAGGGAATATTAGGCCAAACACCGTTGAGTTTGCAATAGGTCCTTACTAATACTGTTCTGTGTGTGTTTGTTGAGCATGCAGAAAGCCAGAGACAGGACAGCATGTGCATTAAAAAGCATCACACAGAATTTGCCCTGATGGAGGCAAGATTCCTGTATGTGTGTTGAAAGGGAGAAAGTAATGACTCATGAGGGTGTTTCCTCACTCTAATCCATGAGACATACATTCCTGCCTATCTGTCTGACAGAGATATATTTAAAACATATATTTATAAATCTACAACTGACAGCACAGAGACCCACCCTGCAAACATACTGAAACACACACACATTTACTTATCTATCCAAAATCTATCTATCTATCTATCTATCTATCTATCTATCTATCTATCTATCTATTTATCCTGTTTTTACACACAGCTTGTTATAAACAAAAAAAAATAACTTTAACCCTCACAGAAAAACCTCTTGCATTTTAACAATTAAAAAACTTTATTATATTTTTATAATGTTTTTACAAATGAGGCTGTCCCACTAGACACACACAGACTGGTGAGAGAGGTTCTCGGATGCAATATGATAAATGATATTTGTGTACCCTATCCGACACGTGTCTAACATATCTGAAACAGCTCGTGTGGACTGATGCTTTTATCCAAAGCGACAAACAACGTGAGAAAACCAATGAAGCAATTCAGAATTACTGCACCACCGCGTCTGTGTGTTAAACTGTTTACTAGAAAGCACGTCTTCTTAGGGCTTATTGCTTTAATACATCAACCGCACGTATCACTTACTGGATAAACCAAACCGAGTGTTCAGAAGGTCAACTGTAACCATCTGGCGCCCTCTAGCGCACCTCTAGCCCACAGGCCAGCTTTGTCTGACGGCCAGTGTGGATTTTTGTGGCTCATACGCCTTTATTGCTTCCAGTATTGTGGTTAATTCTTTTGCTACGCAATGTTAACGTGATAAAGTGATAAGGAAGCGTTCTGGTGGTGCTTGATTAGTTTAAAACTCTAGTTTGTATATGTGTGGCATCCTAACAATCAATCAATCACTTCAGCTTAATAAACAAGAGCACCAAGCACAGGAAGCGAGCAATATAACTCCCTCATTACCATACCAACAGGGCAAGCTGACAGGAAATGTCTCATGAAGTTCATTACCCGTCAGCTGGAACGATCCAAACCATCACTGATGAGTGGCTTGTGTACGAGATTTATCCCACAAATCATTCACGTTAAAGGAAAAATTTAATTATCTTTAAACTTAAAATTTTTGATATATGATATATAACATTTGTAGAACTTAATGTTATATATCATATATCAAAATGTTTATTCTTAAGTTGTTAGTGGAACGTTTTAAAAACATTATGGAATCCGGACTCTTTCTTTTACTCTACCCGGTTGGTGGAATGAACTCCATATCTCCATCAGAATGAGTCATTAGCCATCTTCAAGAAACAACTAAAAACTCATCTTTTCCATCTTCACTTCACAAAAAAAACTTTCTTTTACTGTGTTGAAATATCTGAGACCTGTCTATAGCACTTATTCACTGTTGCCTCTTATTGTAGTTGAAGTTGCTTCCTTGTCCTCATTTGTAAGTCGCTTTGGATAAAAGCATCAGATAAATGTAAATTTAGTTTGTATAATGTGTAAGTTTAAATAATGTTCCTATAACCAAGAAATACTGTTAATACAATGTCTAAAAAAAATGGACTCAAAATAACATTTTTAACGTTTTTGTTAGTTAATGGAAACGTTAGGGGAACATTCTTATCACCCAAAATTGTTCGCTGGAAAGATGTTCTGGAATGTTCGTGACAATTCACGGAGGGGAACAATTCCACGGGAATATCTGAGAGATGGAATTTACAATAAGAAAACAAACGGATGTAAAACTCACGCAGCTGAAAAACCCAACGCAGAGAAAGACTAAATGGTCTGTTTTGATGTGTATATTTGTTTTTGAGATTTTGGGGGGTTATTTATTTGACTTGGTTCGGGTCATTTTGTGTTCCTCTTCCTGTTATATGTTTCCTGACGTGTTCATTAACTCGAAGTTCTGGAGAAGTTCAGAAACAATATGATTGTTTAAAACATCCAGAGGAGAGAAGAGTGATGTTGTGAGTTTTTCACTCTCAAACACGCTTCACATTATTTCACACGCTCGTTTGTATAGAAGCTGTGTATGTACATCTGTCCCAGCTAACAGAGAATGTTCTCAGAACGTTGGGTTACGCTGTCTAAAAGATTTTTCAAAGTTATCAAAAAATGTTCTTGCAGTAATGTTGGTAGGGCTTTTTCTAATGTTATATATCAAAAACATCATTTTAAAGTTGTTAGTGAAACATTTTAAAAACGTTAAACATGTTTGAATGCCCTTCTTATAACCAAGCAATAACATATGTATGAATACAATGTATAAAACCTGTACCCTTGACTGTTCCTAATACTTTCAAAACAATACACATATAAATAAACAATGTTTTCGTTATTTAATGGAAACATTAGGGAAATGTTCGTACAGCCTCAGATTGTTGTTAACTCCACACAGTGAATTCCACACATTTGGGAAGAACAGATTCAGAGGTGTGTGAGAGGCGACGGGGAATGATTCACATTTTACAGTGTGTTGTTAAAACATACAGAGCCTTTAACACACACACACACACACACCACACATACACACACACACACACACACACCACACATACACACACACACACACACACACACACACACACGGTCGTATCTTCCTCAGAATCCGTCTGGAATGTGAAATCATTAGTTTATTTTTTATAGTAAAGCTAATCGCTTCAAACAATCCAGCACAGCTCCCTGGCTAACAGAGAACGCTCTCAAAACGTTTTAGAAAGGTTCAAAACCTCCAGTTCTTTAGACAGCGTATTAATGTCATCGCTTGTAACATAATACAACTTTATTTTTAAGCATGAGTATTTTCACATAATTCTAAATAACATATATGCATGTTGGGGTCGAAATATGAAAAGCAGAATATCAGGGAAACTGAACTGGGTGGCCGCTGCTAGGCAACATCTAGTGACATAATTATGCAAAAAAATAAAATACATTTCCATCTTTATCAAAACAAGGAAACTCAGCCGTCCTCAGTAGACTGATGTTATGTGCGTGTTAGAGCTTGTTAGTGCAGGAGAAAACATGTCTGTCTCTGGTTTACATTAGTCCTGATTACCACCACAATACAACCTTACAAATACACAAACATCTGCTGAGCGGTAGTGTGACGTGGCTGTCGAACTGATCATCAGCCTCATTAGGAGGGGAATCTCATTATCTGTGTTTAGAATCCTGACGATACAGATTAGTGCTGAAGAGTTTGACTCAAACACACACACACACACACACACACAAACACTCAAACACCCACGCGCACACACACACACACACACACAAACACTCAAACACCCACGCGCACACACACACACACACACACAGGGGGTTAATGAGTCCTGAATACACAACTCAATCAAATACACAATCTCTCTTCAATCAAACTCTAAAATAAACACACATAATGAGTTAATTTCATTATTGTAATGGCTTTAAACGTTATTTCAGTTACTGTAATTAGGTACTTGATGTAGAACGTGTCCATGGACCTTTTAATCAACATCAGTGTGTGTCCTGCTCCAGTAACTGGTCACCATTTAAACCGAAATATTGCTGTCACTAGTTGCTTTAAAATGGTTCTGCTGAATGACAAATTATGAACAGTACTAATGCCAGAATGCAACAGCTTGTGTTGTTTCTCAATAATTGTGCAAATGAACACACAACAATTATAACAGAATGAACCCTGGTAATACAATGAGCTACAGTCATCAGTTATCAGTGAATTAACATAATATTAACAAAGATGGATCATGCTGTGAATATTTGGATGTGCAATATTTCAGTCACTACCGTACATTCTGTACTTACATACATACTGTACTCACAGCTTACATTACGTAGTGTGTGTTTATGAGTTTGTGTGCAGGAGTGTTTATGAGTGTGGTGGGGTGAATCAGGATCTGAGTGGCGTGTGTGTGTGTGGGGGGGGGGTGGGGGGGTGTTGCCAGGGTTCGAGTGTGTTTTGTCTGACCTTTTCCATGTTTATGTTTCCTAAAAACCGCATTACATCACCCTGTCCGGCTTAAACGGAGGACACACACGCAGTGCTGTAGATCATCAGTTCCTCTCATGTTCATCTTTAGAGGGTCTTTAGACACCTTTACCAAATACAAACTGTTGTCTGATCATTGTTGTCATTTTCAGATTAACAAATGTACGATGACCATCATGTGACAATTTAAAGACACACATCAGCCTGAATACAGAAAGCTGACAGAATCTGAATTAAAATCACATTATCTGCAGGTCTCAGTTAAAAAAACGACTCTTTTTCTCTCTCCTGTCTGTGAAAGTGCTCATAATAATGTAAGATGTTTATTGCTCTAATTCCACAGACACATTCACAGATTCTTATTCCAAGCTTTAGGAGAGAGAGGAAACGAGACGGGCTATTGTTGAGACCATCTGAATATGGGGCCTTATTATGTGCTTTGAGATCAGGACAAGAGTGAGAGAATGAAGGAGAGGAAAGCAGGATGAGGAAGACGGAGGGTAAGAATAGAGGGGAGATGAAGTGCCTCGAGGAGTCTGAGGAGATTTGAGGAGAGGTTTTAAGACAGAGATTAAATGGAACAGTAACTAAACAGACGCAAGGTTGGGTGGGTGTGGGGGGGGGACTGCCACTGAGGGAGGGAAAGAACACTAAATACACAAAAGAGAATGAGACATTTCAGTCAGTTGTCCCGTTAGAAAGTAGAGACAGAATAACAGACAAAGAGCCACTTACACACACACACACACACACACAGGCAGGTAATGCAACAGCTGTTATAAGATATTCAGCTATCTGTTTACATTTATACATTAAGATGATTTTCTCTGTGACAGTAATGCAAACGTTTCATTTTGAACACAGCTGAACACAATTGAACACAGCTCAACACAGTTGAACACAGTTGATCACAACTGAACACAGCTGATCACAACTGAACACAACTGAACACAGCTGAACACAACTGAACACAGGTGAACACAACTGAACACAGCTGAACAGAGCTGAACACAGCTGAACAGAGCTGAACACAACTGAACACAGCTGAACACAACTGAACACAGGTGAACACAACTGAACACAGTTGAACAGAGCTGAACACAGCTGAACAGAGCTGAACACAACTGAACACAGCTGAACACAACTGAACACAGGTGAACACAACTGAACACAGCTGAACAGGCTGAACACAGCTGAACAGAGCTGAACACAACTGAACACAGCTGAACACAGCTTTCTCTGTCTTGGCATTTGGGGCAACAACTGCAGTGTTCCCGGCTGATCATATTTATCTCCTCAGACCTCGTTTAGCGGCCCACAGAGGCATGACGGATTTCAGCTCCTGGTGCACCAGGAGTATTTATCAGTGTGTGTGTGTGTGTGTGTTTGGGAATCGAACCCAAAACCTTTGCGCTACCGGTATTGTGTGGACAGTGGAAGCAGCAGGTTCGAGTTCTGCTCTGGCTAAACAGACAACAAAACAGAACAGAGTGATCAGCGCATGAAGAAGAGAAAGAGAGAGAGTCAAAGCGCACAACTGGAGTATCAGGAAACGTAATGTACACACCAGACAAGCATTCTTTCATATTAGGATGAAGTTGTCAGGGTTCATGTTTAACCTTTTCTGTTTGGAAGACTGTGTTTGCGTGTCTCTGACTAGACTGCCAGGTGCCGTCTGGGTGGGCTTGTTGCCATGGTGAGAAATCTGGTGAATAGATTTGAGAAAGGGGAGAGATGTGGAGCAAACATAACACTGGATCACTGGAGAAGTGTGTGTGACCCGTTTATGACCCATTCACCGTTTCAAATAGAGGTGTCACTTTTTCTAGTTTCTGGGGTGAGAGACAGAATGAATGTGAGAGGAACATGAATGTAGTGCCATTTACTTCTTGTGCCGAGATCTGGGGATCTGTACCTGAGAGAGAGACAGACAGACAGACACAGAGAGAGAGAGAGAGACACAGAGAGTGTGGGAGAGAGACAGACAGACACAGAGAGAGAGAGAGAGAGAGAGAGAGAGAGAGAGAAAGAGAGACAGACAGACAGACACAGAGAGAGAGACAGACAGACAGAGAGACAGACAGACACAGAGAGAGAGAGACAGACAGACAGAGAGAGAGAGAGAGACAGACAGACAGACACAGAGAGAGAGAGAGAGAGAGAGAGAGGGAGACCCCCCCCCCAAAAAATATGTTTTTTTATGTTTTCAACACATTGTAAATGTTCTTGTCTTAAATAATTAAACCTGTCTTAAATTGACTTGAATATTGAAACTACCCAGTCAACAATTTTAGGTTATAAGAATGTTTACACAACGTTCCCATTAACAACAAAAAAATGCTATTTTAAAAAGTTCTACAAACGTTTAAAACATCCAATTTTTAAACATTGAATTAATATTATTGCTTTGTTATAAGAATGTTATTTAAACATCTTTTAATTCTGTAACGTTTAAAATGTTCCATTAACAACGTAAGAGTAACGTTTTGTTATGTGATATATAACGTTACAAAAGTTCTACTAACATTACTGCAAAAACGTTTTTGATAACTTTAAAAGAACGTTTAGAGAACGTTAGCCAAGATTCTGGGAACATCCTCTGTAAGATGGGCAATTAGCAGAGGCCAGTGTGTAAGTGTGCGTTTGTATAAACTGCAGCCCCTGTCTCTCACACACAGGAAAAGAAATGAACCACCACCCAGTCTTGTAGCGGGTCCGTACGGCAATTACTCCCCGCTGCGCGCATCCCGCTGAGGCGCTAAGCGGAACATCAGCGGCGCAATTAGGGCGAACAAGCGCGCAACAGTGCGCACTTATCTTCAGACGCGCGCCTGTGTGCGTGTGCTGTTATTCCGGCCCATGAGAATTCATACACCTGCAGTGGCCCCCAAAAACTATTTGGACAATCATGCTACACTTTAAAATGTATGAATATCGTTGCATAAACCAAGCCGCATCTGCAAAAATATTAGAACTGAAAACTATTGCAGCTAACAATTTTAGGTTGTAAGAACGTTTCCCTGACGTTTCCATTAAATAACAAAAACAAGTTTAAAATGTTACTTTGAATGTTCTAGCAACGTCCAGTTTTAAACGCTGTATTAAGGTTATTGCTTGAAAGAACGTTGAAAGGACGTTATTTAAACGTTTTTAATTCTATAGCATTTTTAAAACGTTACACTAAGAACTTAAAAATAACGTTTTTGAGTATATATTGTATATGACGTTAAAACGTTCTACTAACGTTACTGCAAGAACGCTTTGTGAGAATTTTGAGAGAACTTTTAGAGAATGTTAGCCAACGTTCTGGTAACGTTCCCGTTAGCTGCCATCCGGCAAAACTCTCTCACGCTATAGTTTATACAGAGATTAAATAACGTCTATTTTGTGTCTTACTTTTTTACGTTGTACTTTTTGTTTGTATTGCCATGCTTTAAAAAATATGCCATTCTTAAAGCGTCCATACGCATTCCGTGGTAAATGTACTTTAAACCGCGGGATGGATTTTGGAGAACGAAAATTGCGTTTTATGGTTTATTATTTGGTTACTTCAGCTCCTGTATTTCTGACGTACCGTTCGGTCTCTAAATCGATGTAAATGCAGCTATTCAAAAATTAAATTTTTCATGAGACAGATATTCTGGGGAGATAAACACAATCTAAACATGCTATGATACTTGTTTACAGCCACAATCTCGATGTTTGGACAGAGGGTGGGAGATAAACAGAAGGAAAATAATTGAAGACATACAAACTATTGGCAGAGCAAACATTTACTTAAGGCAGCTCGGGGGACACTTGATTCAATTACAGTGAGATCCCGCCCCTGAAGTGCTATGATTGGACAGTAAGAAAAAGGGGCGTCACACAGTGAAACTGGGTATAAATACTCAAGAGTTGCACTGTTTGACACTCACGCCAATTTATCAGCAAAAACAAACTGGCAAGCCGACATTTATGTCACACAGTAAGTTGTTCCAGAGTCGAGTTATTTAGTTAGGGCACTAAGTATAACATTGCACTGTAGTGCATACACAAGTCCTTGACATGCACCTGTTTAGATAAAACAATGCCAGAGTCGAATAGAGGATAATTGTGTTTTAACTGGGCTGCTCACATGCAAGGACATCCTGCCTTATTTAAAAGACCGGAAGGTGCGCGCCACTGTAACCAAGAATGGACTTGCCAACGCGGAGATTTCACTGCCTTCCTTTTGCGATCTGTGTCTGGCTACTCTGGAGCTGCGTGTGCGCTCGGGAACCGAGCTGTCAGGAGATTTCGGTGCCACTGTGCCGAGGGATCGGCTACAACTACACGCACATGCCCAACCAGTTCAACCACGAATCACAGGACGAGGCTGGGCTGGAGGTGCACCAGTTCTGGCCGCTCGTGGAGATCCAGTGTTCCCCGGACCTGCGCTTCTTTCTCTGCAGCCTGTACACGCCCATCTGCCTTGAGGACTATAAGAAGCCGCTGCCGCCGTGCAGGAGCGTGTGCGAACGGGCGAGAGCTGGTTGCGCGCCGTTAATGAGGCAGTACGGTTTCCCGTGGCCGGAGCGAATGAGGTGCGATCTGCTGCCCGCGCAGGGGGATCCAAACACTTTGTGCATGGACTACAACCGGAGTGATACAACTACGGCTCCACCGGCTGCTGCAAAACCAACAGTCCGCCCTGGAAACCCACACCAGCGCAGAGATAAAGGCAGTAATGGAGGCGCGCCAGGTGGTAAACACAAAGCGTCAGGATCGTCTCCATGTGAACCGGAGTGTCACTGTAGGGCGCCTATGGTGACAGTGAGCAGTGACCGGCATCCTCTGTTTAACCGGGTGAAAACGGGACAGATTCCCAATTGCGCCATGCCGTGCCACAACCCGTACCTTTCCCAAGAGGAGAGAACCTTCGCCACGTTCTGGATAGGGGTCTGGTCGGTTCTGTGTTTCGTGTCCACGTTTACCACCGTGGTCACATTCCTGATCGACATGGAAAGATTCAAATACCCCGAGCGTCCGATCATTTTCCTCTCCGCCTGCTATATGTTCGTGTCCGTCGGCTACATCATCAGACTCGTCGCTGGCCACGAAAGGGTCGCATGCAACCAGGACTACGAGATGGAGCACATCCGCTACGAAACAACGGGTCCCGCGCTGTGCACGCTGGTCTTTCTGTTCATCTATTTTTTTGGGATGGCGAGCTCCCTCTGGTGGGTCATTCTCACTATTACGTGGTTCCTCGCGGCCGGCATGAAATGGGGAAACGAGGCCATTGCGCAATACTCGCAGTATTTCCACCTGGCGGCGTGGCTCATCCCGAGCATCAAGTCCATCGTTGCGCTTGCGCTGAGCTCCGTGGACGGGGATTCGGTTGCGGGTATCTGCTACGTGGGCAACCAGAATTTGGGTAATCTGCGGGGTTTCGTTCTTGCCCCACTGGTGGTTTATCTCTTAATTGGCACGATCTTTTTACTGGCAGGGTTCGTGTCTATGTTTCGGATACGAAGCGTTTTTAAGCAGGGAGGCACAAAAACGGACACCCTGGAGAGGTTAATGGTCAGAATAGGTATATTTACAGTACTGTACACGGTTCTTGCCACGGTCATCGTGTCCTGTTATGTGTACGAGCAGCACAATCGCGAGGCGTGGGAAAAAGCGCACACCTGTTCTTGTCTGCCGGAGAACAGCGCGCAGAGACCGGATTACGCCGTGTTAATGCTCAAATACTTCATGTGCCTTTTGGTCGGGATTACGTCCGGTGCGTGGACGTGGTCCGGTAAGACTCTGGACTCGTGGCGAGCTCTGTGCGCGCGATGCTGCGGCAGCAAAAGCACACGCGGCTCCGTTTACAGCGAGGCGAGCACGGGACTGACTTGGAGGTCGGGCACCGCAAGCTCGGTTTTATGCCCCCCAAAACAGATGCCACTGTCCCGGGTGTAACAACCAGAGAAAAACTGTCTTATTAACTCTTGACTTCTTTACAAACAAACTGCAAACAGATTGAGGAATAAAAATGATGATTCTATCATTTATACCAGTCATTAACAAGCTCAAAACGCCTCATACTGTTATTAGGGATGTGCTTTTAAAATGTCTCACGGGTATTTATATTTCTATGTATTTATAATGACGTTGTGTTTATGACAACGGCATAAAGTGTTTAAAAGTTCTACAAGATTGTGTATATTTGTTTACTTTGACAAAAAACATTTTAACAATAAAAAACTACTTGAATTACCAAAAGCCTTTTCTGTGAAAATACGGAGATCTCAGCTTCTCACCGGATTTGTTGAACAGAAATGTAAAACAGGAGCATTTTGGAAAGTTTGTTTCAAACAAAACAAATATTTTGCTTGTTTAGCAGTTAATATTTATAAATATTTCACAGTGCATTATAGCACATTATATTTTAATATAATGTTAATCTTTTTTAACCAACTAAATCCAGACATTTATCAATGACAACATTTAAAAGCGTATTTTTAACGTGTTTGTGTTTTGTATACGTACACTACAGGGAAATCTGAGGTTACGCTACAAAATATACACAAGAATGTTTCTAATTTTGAATGAAGCTTATACAGAATTCAGGTTATTTGAAATAACTTAATTGATGGTAATTTATGATGTTTATGATTTACATAAACTTGCAAAACAGATGCATGACCGACCATGTTCAGGTATTCATGGTTATTTAAATATGTATATTCATGCTTATCCTACTACAGTTTTAATATCTAAGGATGCATGGCATAATTGGTTTAATAATCTCGAAATAACAAAACAATTGTTGTCATGAAGCTGTGCTATGACTGTGCCGTGTGTGGAATCTCTGCGTTATCTGTTGTTAAATGACACAGTTTCACTGTTGAGTCACTATTTATCCCAAACCCAGCATAGAGAGTCTGAGTGAATGTGGTCTGGACTCTGTGGATGAGAGTCATTGTGTCAGAGACGCTGTAGAAGGACAGAGTTCCTGCTCTGTGATCCACATACACTCCTATTCTAGAAGATCTGGACACTACAGGCAGTTCAGTCTTTATGTTATTGTGACTGAATATGTATCCAAAACGAGAGCAGAATAATCTCCAGGAATGATCATTATATCCAAATTTACACTCCTGACCTCTTCCCTTCCTGCTGATGCTCTTATATGACACGGATATTCCCACTCCTGCCCCCCCACTCCACTCAACCTCCCAGTAACAGCGTCCACACACACTCTCTCTACACAACACCTGAGGCCAGCACTCAAACCGGTCTGGATGATCGGGATACAGCTGGAGTTTATCACTGCAGGCGGCCACGCTGTTCTCCTCAGACAGATGTATGTGTTTATGCACTGTGGCTGAATCCAGTGTGAACCGATGGACATCTGATAGAGATAAAACATGCAATTACAACTAATAATAAAATCTGAAACGTAAAAATTGTCAGGACATTAAAATGATCATTTAGCACCAGGATCATTTCCAGAGTTCAAAAACATTCAAAAACAAAGCGCTGCTCAGTGAAATCATTGCTCGCTCACTCTCACGTCAGCCCAAACCTGCATGCCGCATCTTACATGTATCTTAAAGTCGCTTATTTTTACCTTACAGCTTTTATTCTTTGGCGCTTCAGAGACACTGTCCATATAAACTGTTATGGTATAATAACTCTCCCAAATTCTGTTCTGTGGTCCACAGATAAAAACAGCATTCATGTTTAACATGAGGGTGAAAAACGGCCATTTTGATCTGCGTGTGTCTCCATATATTACTACTGATATGATTAACACGATATCGACACGTTACACTTTTTACATTACTGTAATGTAGTTTTATTTTATATCTTAATTTTTTAGCATTAGCATTATTAGCATTAAAATATATGATCTGCTTGTCCCCATCAATCTTTTTCCATTTTAATGTTACATTAAATATTTATTAAACTTACACTGTAAAAACTCGTTCCTGGTGTTTGGTTCGGAGGAGAGAATGCTTTTGTTGTATCTCGCTAAGAAAAAGCAACAGGTATCAACATGACATCCCTTCAATACTGAATTTTATTTCATTGTCATCATTTTCATTTGTTTTTATGCGTTACAAAAAGTAACTCTTAAAGAGTAAAATTTTAAAGTAAATTTATTTCCAGTACTTCACCTCTAGCAGATATCTTCCCCATCTCCTCTTTAAAAAAGTCTTCAAATTTTCCTCTCAGCTGAAGGACAGACTGTCTCGCATCATCAAAGGAGAGATGAGAACTGACTGTGATGCTGACTGTACATTCAGGTGGTGCAGAGAGAGACTGGAAGCTCTACATATACACAAAACATTATCAATAGATACATCAAATAAAAAACATCAAGAATTCCTACTACTCAAAGAAACTTGTTTAAATAATAAATATTATAACAAACTGCAATCTGTCAATTTTGCCTCTCTGTCGCCATCTCTGTTTAACACAAAATTGCAGGTTATTTTATGTACTTTTTATTACGTATGTTAAAGTAAATGAAAGCGAATAAAAAGTTACGGATTGCAGCTTTAAACTCAGAATAATTAAAAGTTTTATGCTGTAATGTTTCAGTGTAATGTTTCATTGATGGTCGAGTATGCAGCATACATGTAAGATCTCTGTTACCTGGAGGAAAT
>JAZGTI010006128.1:0-24002 GCA_036877585.1 Botia kubotai | reverse complement strand
GCCATCTTATAAGGTCCTGGGACATGGCCTAGGGTTAGTGATGAATTAATAATATTATGGATGGGTGCTATGGCAACCGGTAGTATCTCTTTTAGCAGTTTAGTGGGTATAGGATCTAGTAGGCATGTTGTAGGTTTAGATGTTGTGATAAGTTTAGTTAATTCCTCCTGTTCTGTAGGGGTGATAGGTGGTGCCATTTGATTTGGTGAGGGTTGAACTTCTACTATTTTATGTCTTATCTTTTCTATTTTTTCTGTAAAAAATTTCATAAAGTTATTGCTATCAAGGTGCAGTGGAATATCTTGATCTGGTGATGTCTGTTTATTTGTTAATTTAGCCACAGTGTTAAATAAAAACCTCAGATTGTTTTTGTTGCTTTCTATGAGGTTTCGGAGGTTCTCGGCTTTTGCAGCTTTTAGTGCCTTTTTATAGCACTCCTTTTTATAGGAGTGAGGTATATGCAGTTATATTAATAAAATATAACTAGTTATGTTGTGTCTGATCTGTTTTCTGCACTATAATACTGTTGAATGTTCAAGCGAATACATTAGTTCAGGTTGTGAGACAGTCATCTTTTGCAGTTGGGTAAGCATGTGGTTAATGTCCTTTGTGGTTAATGGCCTTTGCGTGCATAAGGGTGATCTGCATCAATCAGCTGACTGGGCTGTGATTGGGTAGTGTGCTTAGTACAGTAGACGTACACTTTCTAAGTCTGTGTATTGCAGTTGGTGATCAAGAGTCCAGGTTGCTCCCCTAAAATAATGCCTGATGCAGGACCTGGTGACACAATATCTGGTTGAGGCCACCTGTTGGGAGAAGACTTGCCACTTGCCAGGATGGTAAGCCACAGAAGCATCCTGCTGAAAGAAAGGAAAAAGAGTACATAGGTCAATGGAGAAGGTTAGTAGCTGGCAAGGACTGTCTTGCATTTTTTATCAATCATGAGGGTGAGTTCTTCAGGACACAAAATTGTAAATTTAGTTAGTACTGCCCCGCCCCCTTTGTCTTTTGATCTGACAAAGGGGGCGGGGATCTGGTTTCAATGGACCCATTTGAGGATCGGTTCCCTCTGCCCCTTGCTGATCCTGATCCTGTATACAATGCGGGAGAGTTTGTCAACAACTTTATAAGGTCCAGTCTAGTGTGGCAAGAACTTCTTAGACAACTGATGACTGGTTGTTGGAGGCGGCTGAGCGAAACTGTAATACCAGACCCTGTCACCCACATCAACTTCCTTTCATGAGGTCTTCTGGTCATAGTATGCCTTTTGGCCCTCAACACTTTTTTGAATCTGTTGCTGCACTAACGCAGGTTGTTCTCAGGTGCCGATGGAGTTCATCAAGGTACTGGTGAGTGGTGAAAGTGGTGACAAGATTAGAGTCTCTGCGGTGGTATAACAGGTGTAGGGTTATAGGTGTAGGTGTCAAGTGTAGTGTGTCATTTGTCGTCCGGTCATCATCTCAAAAGGAGACGCACCATTTGAGTGATTCGAGTAGTCCAAATCTGGAGATTACATGGTTCATTAACAGGTATGCAGTTGTTTGGGCTGGGCCAGTATGCCACTTGTTTTGGTGTTTTGTAGGTGGCTATAATACCGTGGTGTACAGCAGATGGTGTGTTGTGGGCATACATCATCAGGGAAACCACAAGCTTTGGCATTGTGAGGTCATCAGGGACATGCCAGAGGACACGCAACATGCGCTTAATGTTATGTAGATGTTTAAGGTTGGAGGTTTCAGCAAGGTCAGACCTTGTGATGGGGTAGGTGGAGGGGTGGAAAGGTGGTTTAAAATAGCTTGTATGTAGGCAACCCGAAGACTGAAGGGACATTATATCACATACTTGGAGTCTGTGTAGAAAAGAAGTTCTCTGAACGCAATCTGAAGGGTGATCAGAATAGCTGCTACTTCCACATATTGCAATGACTAAGAGTGTTGCTTGTGTTGAGTGTGTTGTCTAGCCTAAAGTGTTGTGGCAGGTAAGGTGTGTGATTTACCCATAAGACAACTGCCGCTGCCTGAAGGGTACCTTCATGATTGAAGAAGCATCCATCAACATACGCAGTTGGCATGCCCTGGAGACGTCGTCTTCGAAGTACCAGTGACAGGTGGATTGCAGCATCTTTGGACCATCTGTATCCAGCATTGTGGCGGATATGTTATCTGAGCCAATCCATTTCCCAGTGCAGATTGGCTGGTGAGTTGGTATAGCCAAATGGGCACCACATGAAAATTTAAAATTGATTACCAAAGGCCAGCTTGTGTTGATCCTCTGGGTGCATTGGAATAGTCTGAGGCTACATCAAGCGTAGAGAAGATGGTGGCTTCTGTATCATTGGAATCTCCTGTTCCAGTTGGGTCATGGGCCACCGTGACCGTGGCACCTGCTGGCTCAGTTTTCTGTAGTTGATCACTGGTTGCCACTTGTCATTTGGTTTGAGGACAGGCCAAATGGGTGCAGAGTAGTACACTTTGTACTTGTACAGGAGTCGACAATGTTTCTGGTATTCTGCCTTATCCTACATGGCATCTGCATATTTCAGGATTTGCTAGACTTGTCCCTCAAATCCAGGGTATGGGTCCTCCACTGCCATGTTGTCAATACTGTTGCTAGTCACAGGGACGTTTCATTTATGTTATGAGATTGATTTTGAGATTGATATGAGATTGATATCAATCTTTTTCACCAGCCTGCGACAAGGCAGGCTGGTGAAAAAGATCCCCGGAGGGCGTGTTTATTATATAAAAGGTGCTGAAAGTGCAGAAGTGATGCAGCCGGTGGGCTGGTGTGGTTGGTGAGGGTGGTTATCGTGGCACTCTGTGTCTCTTGTGGTGGCGAGAGCGCGAGCCCATGCGTGCTTCTCCCAAGCGGCAGTCCGGTCACTCGCTGCTCTCTGCAATTGACAAAAAAAACACACGTTAGTGCACAACATCACCCTACTACTCAGATCTCGCGAGGGCGAGAGCTGGCAGCTCTTTAAAGCGGTGTGGTGATGCGGTCCAGCTGTGATCGGCCCGCCGGTGATGAGCTGGTGCAGGTGTGGTGCGTCGGTTGCCAGGGCGATGCTGATCAGCCCGGAGAGACTCGTCACACTAGCTATTGTTAAGTTGTTAATTGCATTTCAGGTAAAACATTTGGCTTAAAAGCTAATGGTACACTTGATTAGCATTAATGCTAGACAATAACTTAATAACATTAGCAGCAAAAGATTACATGGGCCACAACACAATCCTTGTAAATTTCTTGATGGCATATATATTAAGCAGAAATATATCACAAATACTTTTAGAATTACACCGCAATACAAAACACCGTTTTTTATACTTACTGACCCCAAGGGAAAAAATTATTGTAAATTTGAGATCAAGAGGAGGGTTAATATTCAAATAGGCTGTTATAATTTTCTAAATCATAATCGTAGGTTATATTTTAAGACTTAAATATTGATTTAGTTTATATTAGTTGTGGTGGTAGTAGTAGTAGTAGTGTAAATGTATATACAAATTGCTTTATGAGAGTGGGGGGTTTTTACCCTACCCTGGGGGGCATGTTACCCCACCTGTGGGCTAAAATGCCCTCTTTGTTTCAATTTAATTTTGTTAATAATGGTCACCGGAGGCCTTCAATTGTCAGCATATGAAACATGAAATGTGGGGTAAATGCGGTATTGTGGGGGAAGATGGAGCTGGAAGGTACGTCATTGATCTGGATGGTAAATGGACCTATGTTACAGGGACGTTTTACCCCCGGGAGATAGACTGGAGCAGTGTAACATTGGGCATCGGCGTGAACTTGGGTCTCCGGACTTCCTGTTGTAGATGGACATGAGCTGAGTCCCACGTTTTCCCTCATATGGAACCAGTGGTCCACAGCTGGAACTTCTGATGGTTCGTCCATCCAGGGAAATAGGGGAGGTTGGAAACCAAGTACGCACTGGAATGGAGTTAAGCCGGTGGTGGTCTGATTCAGGGAATTCTGTGCATTCTCGGCCCAGAATAGGAAAAGGTTCCAACTGTGCTGGTTGTTGTGGCAGTATGACCGCAGATATCTCCTGATTTCTGATTTTTACGTTCAGTCTGGCCATTAGTTTGGGGATGGTAACCAGATGATAAACTGACTTGAGACAACAAGTAGTTTAAAGAAGGATTTCCAAACTCGGAATATGAACTGAGGCCCACGATCGGAGACAATATCCTCTGGGATACCAAAATTACTTAACACATGCTGAAACAGTAATTCAATTGTTTCAAAAGAGGTGGGAAGACCTTTGAGGGGTGTGAGCTTGCAGACCTTGGAAAAGTGATCTGAAGACTTTCAACAGAATGAGAATACTGAGCTAGAAGAAATTTTCTGCAGACCTTAAAGGTTGTGCCAGGCTACAGCCTTGTCCTTTCATTCATCCATCTGCATCAAACTCATTCTGTGTGATTAAGCAAGAACGGCACACCAGTAGGTGATGCTAAAGCTGTATGGTCCAATATGGTGTCCAATGTGCCAACACAAAATGGTGTGTTAATAGTATTATACATGATAATATGCAATGTACACGTTTACATGTAATTACGTGTTAATATGTTAACAGATTTGGCCCACATTTTTTCCCTAATGGCCTTCCATAGGAGTATTCATTCTTAACGAGCTATTTAGTCATAACAGTGTGCTGATATGTAACATAAAAGGTTCTTTAAACCAATCTCCTGAAACTAAACAGAATTTGTGACTGTTAATAAGTTGTTAATTCATAGTTCTTTTAAGGAGCCTCTGTTAATGTATAGTTCTGCAGGAGGCATATAGCTTTTAGTAGTTAATAAAGATTATTACACAAGTAATAAATAACTAATTGTTACTTACCCCAAACATTAGTATGCTATTCCCTACTGATCAGCAGTAACTACAGTGTTAATGTAGACCCAACCATTTGTTCTGCATTTCTTTCTGCATAACTACCTTTTAAGTAAGAAAATGTTTCTGGGGAAAAAAAACTACCTTGTCATAACCTAGCAACCCAGCACTCTATAGTTTAACAGCCACAATATACATACAAATACCATCACCACAGTTTTGCGAGTTTACAAGCATTATACAGGCCCCACTCAATGTTAAAAAAGTATAGTGCCATAAAACACACATCTTCTATATCTGCCAGCCAAAACAAGGGTGGCAGGCTTGCAGGGCACAGGTGCATGGGCAGATCAATTGTGGGCCACATGCCACCTCCCTGCAACTGTAACATGGGTCCCTTGTTGGTTCGGGGGCCGTTCTGTGCTCTCATCTTGTGGCATAAGGTCACCCATATGACATCGATGTCAGCACGCTCAGCCTGGCATACTTAGATATGACAATGTCGTCATGAATACAGACTCTCCTCACTCTGCCTCTGCCAATGGTTGAGCCAGTGTCCATGGGGCAGATAAGCGAACATGCTGTGACAAATTTTTTGGAGGCGCCATGCACTGCAGTCATGCTGTGCGCTGTGAGTAACTTCATCACACATAGAACCACACATCCACAACCGAAGGGGGCAGTTGTGGACTACTGGGTAGTGAGTCGGGGCTTGTAATCAGAAGGTTGCTGGTTTGATTCCTGTGCCAACAGATAGCAACTGAAGAGTCTTTGAGCAAGGCTCCTAACCCACGATTGCTCCCAGGGTGCAGCAGTGCTGCCCACTGCTCCGGTGTCACTCCTCACCAGTGATGGGTTAAATGCAGAGGTCACATTTAGGGTATAGATTACCATATCTGACAAATATGCCACTTTCATTTTTAAAACATCACACTCTGCTCTACTTTCCTTTGTATACCAGGCAGCTGTTCCTGTCTTTGCTCAGCATTCTTCCA
Source organism: Botia kubotai (assembly GCA_036877585.1). Lineage (NCBI taxonomy): Eukaryota > Metazoa > Chordata > Actinopteri > Cypriniformes > Botiidae > Botia > Botia kubotai. The sequence continues at coordinate 18,165 of JAZGTI010006128.1, read as the reverse complement.
CACCCCAAACCGCTGTTCAAGTGCCCTCATAACAGTCTCATAGATCTCTGTTGGTGTAAGATCAAGCAATACATGTTTTGTTGGCATTTCCAGCATCAATGCCAGCTGGGCTGCTGAATCTTGGTCATCATATTCATATGTAACAGAGGAAATCAGTGATGACTTGAGGTGAACATATACATATGTAACAGAATAAATAATCAAACTCAATCACTTCTACCTGGATCTCGCAGCGAATCGCAGTAGTGTCTCAAATACTGTTTGTCGGTGGACCGAACGGTCTGTGCTTTTGCAAACTAGCACTGTTTTGTTCCGCATTTCCGGCGTTTGTCTTTAAATGCAACTGGACGCAATGCAACAGAAATTGGCAATGGCACAGTATATGCTAAGAACACAAATATTAGGAACATTTGCGGTGGCGGCAGTGCGAGCGCTAATAAACCGGCAGAAAATAAGCTCACAAAAAGCCACTATTTATTCGCTATTAGGCTAACTTAACTAACTAAACTAATGTTAAAACGTGGTGGAAAAAAACACATAAGTATTGGTAAAATGGTGCAGGGGCAATGTTTTTTTTCTTTTTTTTTAATTTGCGAAGGGGCGTTACTGTTTTTTGACTCTGCAAGGGGGCACATAGTGATGATGTCAACTTTGATTGGCTGAAGCAGTTGTTGTCCCAGGGTTATCATAAAAAAATGTTGGTCTCAGGACAGCTAGGACTTGGCAAAATCAGGGTGTCCATAAAAAGCTAATGGCTGCACTAGCAATATGGTGACTTGGCATATGGCATTGTAACAAACCATTGATCATTTCTTACACTCCTAATGACATTTTCCTATTTCCAGATTGTATACATGTGTCTTCAGTCATTTATTTTATTGCATGGGGTCAGTCCACTGCAAAACCATTCTCCATTCTAAATAAATTTCAAATAAATATGCTTTAAAAATGACATAGAACTTTCACTTCACACAAAAGTTTTATTGTGGGTATAATTGTATAGTAGGGTGCCATACTCAAAAAGGGATAAGATGGGAGGGTACAGTGTGCAATGGGGAGGAGATTGCATAAAGAACATTCCATTAAGTACATAAAGACAGCAAATTTGCTTATCTGCAATATAAACAAACATGCTGGATGGCAAGGCTGAAAGCAGCTGTTACAGTGGTTCTGAGAGCTGTGTGAAAGTGGAGGCTTTGCTTGTCGATATAATGTACACGTTCATAAATACCTGCATACTGTAGCCACATCAATTGATTTGCTAATAGCGAATGTGAATGGTCATGGCAGAAAGACTGTGCTGTCTGAATTATAGCTGACAGGTGCATGAGGTGAACTTGCCATAAAATAACAGCATAAAGTTGTGAAAGAGTAAATTTATCACCTGTATGAAAGTACTTTTTTAACACATATGACTAATGGATAATATTTTAGACAGTTTTATCACAGTAACACTGCACTGCATGCATACTTTAAGCAATGATGACAGATGGTTCGTCTACACTCGAATTCAGACAAACAGTTATCTATAATTATTTCTCTGACAGTCTTCTGTGTCAGAGTTGGGTGGGAAAGGTGCGCTCTCTGTCCATCCGCAGAACAAACAAACAGAACTCAGTGTGCTACTTATCTTTATTACAAAGCAAAAAGCTTATACAGGCAACTTTTGGAACACAACACATAGACATGTACAATATAAATTCATAAAATATATTTTTAATCTCCTATTGGATGCTACAACAAATACGCACAATATATGATGCTACACACAAGTGCAAAAATTAACATTCTAAAGAAACATAAAGACAAGGTGTTCTGAGGAACAAGGAAGCAAAATACTTATAAAAGCAGAAATGTGAACAAAAAAGTATGTGGTCTGGCATATAGAGAAACCTATCACTAAACATTACAAGAGCCATACAAATAGGTCTGGACATATCATTGAAGCGCAGTTTCATAATTAATGTATGACCGCTGTTATGAATTTACATGTTGTAATTTGCACTCCTTGCACACAGAGCATCTATTTCAACAAACTTTGTACTATTATATGATATATAGAATGTGAATTTTAATAGAATAGAATACATAGTAAATCAGTTCGTAGACAATATAGGCCCACCTGCACCCAAACTTTAGATGTTGTTGCATCACAGGATATCTTCTAATGAATAAAACTATATGCATAAAACAGGGTGGTGATTGGATTAGCTAGTTTTCTGATTAAAGACCACACCCCAATCTCGTTCTTCCTGACTGTGGAAAGAGGAGGGTCCATGTGTTGACACTGTAAAGACCACCCACTGGCCCAATGATGTAATCTAATGGCATGGGTGAAGGTGTTTTGCATGTCCTGTCTTTTCTTAGCGCTTCTGCAAAAGTTCTTTGAGTACAATTTTTATTAATTGATTCTGTGGTAAATTCTAATCTGACTCCAATTTTATATGAAATGTAGGCTAATGATTCCAAATTGTCTGTTGATCATAATTTAGGGTTTAATTATTTGAAAATTCCCATACTGTTAGTTATTCTTTCATTAGGGACGCAATGTCGCACTCAGTCTCATGCCGACCGATATACTCAGATCTCACAATTGCAAAACCATCAGTCTGATTTTAGTCAGAGGTTGCCGGGTAAACTAATATTATTAAAACTGGTTGCCCCATGCTTGCTCAGATCTAATAACAGATATCTTAGCCAAGATCATGCAACTTGCTAAATTAAACAGAATATTTATATATATACAGTATATATATATATATATATTTAGGAAAACAACCTTTGATACTGACCTCAGCATTCTCTTAAATAGGCTTGAACATTATGTTGGCATAAGTGGAACTCACTGGCATGGTTTAAATCATATTTATCTGACCAATTCCAGTTTGTTGCTGTGAGTGTCAAAATGTGTCATGTTAATCACAAGTTCAGTATGGAGTGCCGCAGGGCTTAGTGCTTGGACCTCTGCTTTTCAGTTTGTGTATGCTACCTCTGGGAGCAATTATTAAGAGACTTGGAGTTAGTTTTCATTGCTATGCTGATGATACTCAGCTGTATATTTCCACAAGGCCCAATGAGATGCATAAATCTAATCACAACAGAATTTTACATTTAACTAACAGAATGTATAGTTGATATCAAAACATGGATGACTAGCAACTTTCTACTACTAAATTCAGACAAAACAAAAGTTTTACTTATTGGACCAAAATCCTCCCCACGGAACAACCTACAATACTGTTAAGATAAGAATCAGGGTGTCCATTTTGATAACAAATTGTTTTTTAAAAAACACATTTCCAATATTTCTAAAACCAAATTTTTAATCTTAAAAATATAACAAACCTATGACACATGCTCTCTATGTCAGGGGGTTGTTTTAAGTAGATGAACTGGAACCAGGGACACTTCCTATAAGAACAGGTGTACTGGCTCTACACTAGGTCTGTCTGTCTTTCATTTCCTCAGGGTCCTGCAGTCAGCATGATACAGACTTTAACCAGACCAGATGGTGGGGGGATGGAATGACCTCTGGGAAAGATAAGTGGGGAAAATTTATAAACGGTTAATTAAACTTCCTATTATCTACTTACCTACTTTCATCCAGTTCGAGTCTACATTTTTGTTTTCTGCCTAGTCACAGCAGTGTGATGTTTTAGCTGCAGTTAGTAACGTTGTTTCTGTCTCCATCCCTGTTTATAACATTCCTCAGTGCCTGCCATTTGTCACAAAATGAGACAGTTTTGTTCATAAAAAAAATATAAATTAATATTAACAACTCTTCGTTAATATTCAAGAAAGTTATGAATTGTAGCTTTAACATGCCAGTGGAGAACTGGCCTGGTTTCTCCGAAGATTTTTTTCCTCTATCTTTGAATTTTGGTTCCTTGCCACTGGTGCCCTGTTGGCTTGGTTACTGGGAGACTGCTGACTGCTGGCCTATTTATAGGCAAGTCCAAGGTCATGTGATGTAGCATAGCCTCCTCTTTGGCTGTGAGGCCTGCGTAGGCTGCCCAGTCCCCTTAGATCTTTGAAGGGGAGCTCGAGCAGCCATGCTGGCCTTTTGCTGCTGCCTATAAGCAGCAAAGTTCTTAGAAGAAGAAGTCAGGGTGCACAGACCACCTGACACCGCAGCGACCTGACCACGGCGGGGGAGGAGCTTCTTGAACACCTCCGATTGCTTTTTAGCCTCACAGTATCAGTTGATGATGGAGTTTACTGCGTCACTGAACAGACCTTGAGGAGCAACTGGGGCGTCCAAAAGAAAGGGGGTATCTCTGTTGTGAATACCCGACAGGTTGAGCCACAGATGCCTTTCCGGATCAGACCTGTGGCTCTGCTGAGCTCTTGAACCACGTCCGGTTCTAAACCCCCATTGGTCCAGGTCTTTAAGCAGGTAAGCCGGGTACGCCTGCAGAACTGCCATGGTGTGCAGTGAGGTTTCATCCACAACAATGTTGTGGAGGGAGAAAGATAGCCCGCACGCGTCTCTTCCACCCTAGCCATCACCCCATACAATAGAGGAATAATTGCTCATATTGGGAATAAATACACAAGCTAAATATGATTTCTTCCACAACTTTGTCACCTCAGTGTGAAGGTCTTGGAAGAATGGGAGAATCTGAAATCTCACATTTATAAAAATCTCCCAAGAAACAGGGAGGCTATTCCCTGTTGGATGATAGAAACCTATCATGTTTCAATGTTTTAATGTACTGTCTTTCATCTGGTCAATCAAGGCCCATTTTCTCAACAACATGAGAAACAGCCTTAACCAGCTCTTCAAATGCGGCAGAAAGAGGAAGCTGGTCTGGAAGATTGTCATCTGATACTGCCAACATAAGCTCATCCTCCAGCTCAGAAGAAACCACAGAAGAAACTTCTTCCTAATCTTATTCTTTTCTTTCTATTATCCTCACTTTTGTCTGGCTACATGCAGACTAACAAGCTTTCTGAAGACAAAAAGCTGATGAAGTTTTTGCAAGTGCTTTATAAAGGCTTTGTGGCACACAATGCTACGTCACATGACCTTAAACTTGCCTAATAATAGGCCTTTACACGTGTTCAAACTTGGGCGCGCCTGAAGCGCTTTGCCCCATAGCGTCAAGCTGACGCAGCATCTAGTTCTCTTGAAAGGGAACAGACAAATATATGTTAGAAAGACTGAACTGCTCAATGTGATTCACATTCATGCACAAGGCCCAAACTAGGCACAGCTTGTGATGTGCAAAATGGTCTTCTTACAGAAAGTGTGGGGGATAGAAAGCAATGTCTGGGGTGCATTGTGCAATGGCCACCCTGCCTTTGGTCTGTGTTATTGGCATTAGTGAGATGGCTACTCTGTTAGGGTTGAGTGCCACGTCTGTTTACTGAGAGCAGTGCATATTCGTGCTGCCTTAACTGAGGCATGGACATGTTCTCACTCCAAGGAGTGATACCTGGATGTTTTGTTGATTTGTGAGGTCTTCAGCAGGACAGATGTGTATCTGTTCACTTAGGTGGAGACCCACTGCACTGCCCTCTTTAGTACTCCCTGAGCACACCAACTCCACTGATACAATGATCCATTGCACATAAATACACATTTACCTAGAATTCACTGCTCACGCAATGCTTACATATACTTCAAAAACTTCTATATTTCACATGCTCCCTAAAAGAAAGTTTCAAAAATTCTGACTACTGAACTTTGTCCATATAATATAAGAAGTATCCAAAATAATGACATACAGCCATAATAAAAGAAAACTATATGATTAATTAATATCTAAATTAAATTTAGATATTGTCACGGGTGAAGAATCACACGACAGGGTAGGCGGTGTAAAAATACCCCGGAGGGTGGATTTATTGTGAGAAAAGGTGTAGTGCGTGGGGGAAGCAGCCGGGCTGGCTGCTGGTGCAGGTGCTGGTGCGGCTGGTGCGGCTGGTGCGGCTCGTGCTCGGGGTTGCGTCCCTCCTGGCGACACGAGAGTGTGGTGGCTCGCTGCTCTCGGTGGTCGCGGGGGACACGCAACGTATCTCCGGCTGGCGGCACTTCCCGACTTCCCTAGCGATCCAGTCTTATTCACCTTCCTTCCAGTCTTAGCCACCTTCCTTCCAGTCTTATTCTCCCTCTTCATTCGACTCTCTGACTCGGCGGAAGGCGGCTGCGTTTTAACGCCGCGCGGTGACGCGGCGCAGCTGTGCCCGGTCCGCCCGTGATGAGCTCGGGCAGGTGCGGCGCATCTGTTGCCAGGGCGACGCTGACTACCCCGGTGCGCCTCGTCACAATATTTATATAATTTAATGGTAAATTTTTGGGTTATTAGTTGCTTCACAGCAAGAAGCTTCCTTGTTTAAGTCCAGGATGAGCCAGGAGGCCCTGTGTGGAGCTTGCATGCAAGAATTAATTAAGTATTCTAAGTATTCATAATTAAGAGATTAAGTATTTGTAATTAAGTTAATAACGTAGACTATGCATATTACACATTGTGTAATTTGTTCAGAAGTGCTTGCCCATGAAAGTATAAACCCTTGAAAAATGCAGACGTTTGGAGAAAAGGCATCCTGCATCTGTTGAAAAACGCATAGACTTTATAAAGCCCATCACTGTGGCTATGTATCAGGCCATGCACAGTGAAAAATTTCAAGTAATCTTATGACTGTTCCATTGTCAAATGACACATTAGCTGGCCATGTTCATGATGTGAGGGTGAGAATGAGGTATGAGGATGTGCTTTCCTGCTCCGTGCTGGAGGGAATTTAAACAGACAGTGACATTTTCACCAAGCTATACACCAAAATAAGAGAGCTTGGACTTCCATGGGATAACTGTGTAGGCATATGTACTGATGACACACTGCATCATTCACTGTGAGTCTCTTGCTAACAGAGCACTTACAATGAACTTAACAGTGTTCTCAATTATGCAAGTAAAATAGTAAATCACAGAAAAATCACATTCAAGTAAACAGCAGACTGCTAGCCCCCCTTTCGAGTGTTTTCATATTAGGTCTGATGGTTATCGCAGGGAAAGGAACTCTGCCAGCTGAACTGCGTGAGGAAGTGTACTCATTGTTGAAAGAATCAAAATTGGAACTTGTGGACCACCTGTGTCACAATCACCCGCCGAAGTGCCCAGGATATCTACCATAGGGCATTCCTCCCAGGTCTGTTTTATGGTTTTGACCTTTTGTCTGTTCTCTAAATATTTTGCCTAAATTTTCTACCCTGATGTCTGTTACCGTGGAGGCTCCATCTTCATCCGATCTGCCCCTGTGCATAAAGTTTTTCAGCATTTTTTCCATTATATTCTGGTTGTGTTTTTCGTGTATGATATTGGACTGTTCTTGTTATTCGATTGTTTGCTGCCTGCCCTTTGACTTGGATTGTATTGTCACTTTTGATTGTTTGCTGCCTGCCTTGATCTTGGATTGTACTTCCTCATGCAGCTGTCATCTGAACTGTCAGTCCAAGCATCACAGATCGCCGTACACCAACATCAGCTAAATTGTTTGTCCTTAAGGCTCTCCAAGGGATGCGACTCATGCCCCAAGAACCAGCCGATGACAAGGTTTAAAGGATTTTTACTACAGTGTTCACTGTTTGTGAATCAACAACCCTCCTTGTATCTCTTTGACTCAAGTCGAATAGCCTTTTATTTGTTCCCTACTCACCGGGAGAGTGCTAGACTGGGCGACAGTGGTATGGAGACTGGACGGCTCAGTTTTCCCAACCTTCGACATTTTTTTGTAGGAGCCTGGGTAAACAGCTGTTAACTATTACTCAGGTAAAACAGACAGCGTCTGAGTTCGCTCTAATTTTTCTCAGTCGGGCAGCACAAACAAGCTGGTTCGAGGACACCCTCAAACTGCTTTTTCGTAGAGGTCTAAAATCCGGAACTACAGTCTGAACTAGCCTTCAGAGATAAGGGCATAAATCTCAGAGAGTTGAACGATCTAACCATTTAGATGGATAATCTCATTTGCTCACACAGATAAAATGCCATGTTTCCTCGACAGAACCAGGGAGCCACAGCTGTATCTGAACCTATGCAACTAGGTTACACTCACCTTACACAGGAGGAACGTACTCATTGAATCCAGAAACACCTATGTCTATACTGTGGTACCAGGTGACTTAAAAGTCTCATGTCCCATACGTCCACTTTTTGATCGGCTCATGGTGAGTGTTACCTCTATCTCTGTTACCCATTCCTCAAATATCACTGTACCTGTTACATTAGTCATGACAGACAGAACCATAACTTCCCTGGCCCTAGTTGACAAGCTGCAGGCAATTTCATTTCTCAAGAGTTTGCTCAAAGAAACCATATTACATTAACCTCTTTTGATTGCTCCTTAGCAGTGGAGGTGCTAGACGGCCCTCATCGTACGGTAAACTGTGCCATTGAACTTATCCCAGGTGCAGTTCCCCCCAAGGGACAATTTTTTCCCCTGTCGCAACCAGAATCAGAAGCTATGGGGGGAACTAGCTAAAGGCTTCATATGCGCATCTAATTCCCCTGCCTCCGCTGGCTTTTTTCGTTATAAAGAAGGGTGGTGGTTTAAGACACTGCATAGATTATCATGCCTTGAATGATGTAACTATTAAGTTCCGGTATCCGTTACCTTTAGTCCCAGTCGCCCTAGAGCAGCTTCGCCAGGCCAGGTTCTACACTAAACTTAACCTGCGCAGTGCCTACAGTTTAGTACGAATTAGAGGAGATGAATGGAAGACCGCATTCTCAACTACTTCTGGACACTATGAATATCTAGTCATGCCCTTCGGCCTTGCTAACAGTCCTTCCGTGTTTCAATCCTTTATGAATGATGTGTTCAGAGACATGCTCAAGAAATGGGTCATAATCTATATCGACGACATTCTTATTTATTCTGACTCCTTCGATGAACACACCCAACATGTCATAAATGTCCTCAAATGGCTGCTTGAGTACCAGTTGTACGTAAAGGAGGAGATGTGCGAATTCCACTGCACAAGCACATCCTTCCTAGGATACATAATCAGCCGAGATGGTGTGGCAATGGATGAAATAAAGGTAGAATCTGTCTCCAGTTGGCCACAACCCAAGGCCGTTAAGGAATTACAGAGATTTGGGGTTTTTTCCAATTTTTACAGGCACTTTATCAGAGGCTTTAGTTAGTTGTAGCTCTCTTAACCTCCCTCACTATACAGGCATCTGGTAAATTGAAATGATCCCCTCAGGCAGAACTAGCTTTTCAGGAACTAAAGAGACGTTTCACCTCAGCCCCCATCTTGAAGCATCCTGACCCTGATCAACCCTTTGTAGTTAAGGTAGATGCATCTAATATGGGTGTAGGTGCTATCCTCTCACAACGCCACTGTAAACTTCTAGTGACTTTGGTGCAATGTGAAATTATTACTGAAATTACCCAGGCCAACAACCAAACACCACCAACCCCAGCATGCCCCACTAACCTCACTTTTGTCCCAGAACCCTTTCGCAGTCGTTTAATTTTCCTGATCCATGGAACTCCCAGCTCTGGTCATCCTGGCATTACAGCCACCATTGAACTGCTTAGGAACTGTTTCTGGTGACCATCATTCCGCCGATACCATCAAATTTATCCAACAATGCATCACCTGCCAAAGCTCTAAGATCACTAGACAACTCCCAGACGGGTTATTACAACCCCTACCCACACCCCAACGTCCCTGGTCCCACATTGCAATCAATTTCAAGTCATATCGAATCATATCATATCAAATCAAGTCATGTCCCCTCATCCCAAGCTCCCTACCTCATTAGAAACGACAGAAATCCTACCTAACTATGTTTTCAGATTCTATGGTTTACTCGAGGACATAGTTTCTGATAGAGGCCCATAATTTACATCCAGAGTGTGGTTAGCCCCCAATCTAATAGCCAAACAGAGCATCTGAATAAAGAAATCATTTGTTTTCTAAGATCACACTGTCAAGAATGACAAACAGACTGTTGCAAATTTCTTAAGTGGGCTGAATATGCCCAGAACTCCTTAGTAAAGCCATCAACTGGTTTGACTTCGTCAAATATGTGTTAGGTTTTCAACCACCACTATTCTCATGGTCCAGAGAACCCAAGGATCTTCCCTCAATAACAGACTAGCTACAGAAAAGTGAGGAAGTTTGTGACAGAGCCCACACACACCTCTTACACGCTGTCAGACATCAAACTCTTCAAGCCAGTGGGTTTGGTTATCGACCCGAGATTTAAGACTCAGGCTCCCGTTCAAAAAACTCAGCCCCATTGGTCCTTTCCAAATCATTAGACAAATCACTCCTGATTTGTTTAATCTCAGAATACCTGCTAATAATCGTATCTCTCGCATGTTCCACATGTTGGTCCGGTCGGAGAGGCTGAGTAAGATCCCCCCCGAATCTGGTACACAGCTAGAAGGCTTAGGCTCCTAGACTCCAGGCATTGGGGTGGCACACTGCAATACCTGGCTGATTGGGAGGGTAACGGCCCAGAGGAAAGGTCGTGGGTAAACGCAGGTGACATCCTGGATTCCACCTTGACCAAAGAATTCCACCGGAATTATCTGGAGAAGCCAGCCCCCCGTCCCTGTGGTAGGCCCTGGTGCTGCCTTCCTCTTTGTGTCAGGAGCCACTCGCGGGGGCGGGGGGCTATGTTACGGTGGAGGCTCCAGCTCTGTCTCCAACACGCCACCAGAGAGAACCATCCCCTGAATATTAACCCAGACTCTCATTGGCTGATTACTTCCTGGTTTCCACCTGTTCATCATTCACCGCTTACCATATAAACTGGACTCAAACCTACTATCATTGCGAAGTCATTATCTGCCCCCGTGCATCAATTCCAAGCGGTTTTTCCTGTTATATTCTGATTGTGTTTTCCATGTATGATATTGAACTGTTCTTGTTATTCGATTGTTTTCTGCCTGTCCTTTGACTTGGATTGTATTACCATTTTTTATTGTTTGCTGCCTGCCTTGATCTTGGATTGTACTACTATTGCCTACACTGTTCCCGTTTACTGTTTATAATTCTTGCCTGTCGACTATTCTATTAAACTTCTGCAAATGGATCCTGATGTATCTGACTCTTCATTACAGTATCTGTTTGGATTGTTTTATATATATTTTTGTGTCAGTTAAAGCAGTTCATGATCCAGAGTGTTTTTTGGAACAATTCTACGTCAAGTATTTTCCGATAGAGACGCAAGCAGAACTATATGACAAGATACAGCAACCATTCACTGCTTCCATTTGGATCTAAATATTTGTGAGAGCAGGCATTTTTCTGCTGTTTCTTACATCAAAAATAAATGCAGATGTAATCCAGACTGGACTATTGCAATGCCCTTCTGGCTGGCCTTTCAGCCAATGCGACCCACCCCCTGTACATGATTCAAAATGCTGCAGCACATCTAGTCTTCAATCAATCAAAAAAAAAACATTTACACTTCATTGGCTACCTGTAGCCGCTCGCATCAAATTTAAATCTCTGACACTTGCCTTTAGGACAGTCACCGGAACCTCTTTCTCCTACCTCAAGTCACTCCCCAGACATATCTCCCCTCCCGCCAGCTATGGTCAGTTAACGAGCAACATCTGTTCCCCCACAACGAGATACCAGATCACTCTCTAAAACTTTCACCTATTCTGTTCCTTTGTGGTGGAATGAACTCCCAGCCTCCACCCGATCTGCTGAGACCATCACGACCTTAAGAAAACAACTCTAAAACACACCTGTTTGATATTCTTACCTCCAAAAACTAAATTCTGCTCATCTTGTCTCTAGTAGCAGAATACAATATCCACTTGTAAATGTAGCTTTGTAGACATGGCTTGTTGGTTTTTAAGGCAAAAAGTTTAATGCTTGTGTCTTTGTAAGTCGCTTTGGATAAAAGCGTCTGCTAAATGAATATGTAAATGTATGTAAATGAAATAAATGAATAAATGTAAATGTAGATGTCTTGATGTTGAAGATGATCTGCAAGTAGCTGTACACCATCAGACTACAGATTAAGCATTTTTACTCTAAAACACAAGTGCATCTATCTAAACAAGACTGACTCATGTGTTGTATTGTAAAGTCAGTGTAAAGTCAGTCAGCCGATCCTTGTTCACAAACGAGATGACTGAGTCATTCATTTTGTTCATTAACAATATGTACCAGCTCATTCATGAACGCGATCTCTGTCCGTATCTTTGGTTACTTGGTCTGTCAATGTCTTGGTCAGCCTACAAGAGACCAAACATCTGGCTCAGATTTGATGTAAATCACTTAATGTATGCAATAGATATCAGAGACTTCCTGTTGCCATTTTTTTGTGACTTCCATTTTTTGCCATAAATTTGGGTGGACAACACCATTCGAGATATCAAAATACCTTTGCAATTTAACATCTTCAATCCTTTGGCATAATGTTGACCAAGTTTGGTGACACACATGTCCTAGGAGAATCCCCTAAGAGAAGTATTAAAAAGTATTGAATGCACTTATCAAAAAATTCAAAAAAGTAACTTCCAGTTGGGCTGAGCTAAAGGGTGTCAGTGTAACACCTGTCAGTGTGTAGGTGTGTAAGTGTGTAGCCCCAACCCTAACGCAGTGTGCCAACTGTGCCAACAGGAGTTTCTAAGCATTTTAAGGGCCTCATAACACTCCAAATGATTGACAAAATGATAATGGGCCAAAGCACTACGATGCCATTGCCACATGGTGTTTCTTAGAATATAAGGCATGGTGGGCACATTTAATTATTGCATGTATTTAATATAAATAATAGAGGACTATTTTAATGTCTGTTGTAGGTGGTACACTTCCTGACATATTGCTTTGCAGGTAGTATGGATAAAATGTATGATGGCTGTATGTCATTTTGATTATCAACATTTTGGATTCTGTTTCGTTTTTTGCATTAGATGGGTATACAAAGATAAGATAAAGATTTTTTTTAAATGTCTAGGTTACATATGAAACCCTTGTTCCCTTCGTTCTTGGGAGCCCAATCGCCGAAAATTGGCGAGTGGAATTTTCATGCCATTCTCCGGCCCGGATATCTGGGTATATAAGCGGGTATATAAACACTCACTCAAACCGTCTGAGATGTTCCCTTTCCGTCTGTTACTCAACGTTGTGTCAATGACGACACTAGGGGTCCCTATATGAAGTGCCACAGGAGCTGGACTGTGTTACGAGCTAAGCAGAGCAGTGACTGCACCCTGTCTTCTGTGAGACGAGCCATAATGTTGGCCAAGTCTAACTCCATGCCGAGAAAGAGATGCTCTGCACTGGGGAGAGCTTGCTCTTTTCCCGGCTGACCTGAAGTCCCAACTGGTCTAGATGCTGTTGCACTAAATCCCTGTACTGGCACAACAAATATCATGATTGGGCCAGAATGAGCAGGATACAACACCCTGCTCCCAAGTGAGGCGAGGGCCACCTCTGCCACCTTGGTGAAGATGACAGGGCTAGACCGAAAAGGAGGACCTTGTACTGGTATGCTCGCCCCTCAAAAGCATGCCAAAGAAATGGTCTGTGTCTGCAGCTGGAAGAAGAAATATTGGAGATAGTTTTGAGAAGTTGGGACCGCTGCATCTGCGATCTGATGAATCGCAAATCTGAGTGTGAGTGGAGACAAGAAAGATCCACTCTACAATTTTCATTGGCTTTTTGTACAAATTGGGCTCCCAAGAATGAACCCCTAGTGTCATCATTGACACAATGTCAAGTTACTGACAAGAAGGGAACTCTTGTTTAGCAGAATAATCACATAGCTTTCAGAGTGAGTACATGATGAGAGAATTTTGTGTTTTGGGTGTTTCCTAAATACCATTTCTTCCAATAGAAGAAAATCATTAAAAAACGTTATTTAAATAAATTATAAATGATTATTTAATTTACTTTTCTTTATTTGGAAAATTTTGTGAATATTGTGGTATAAATAATAAGTAACATTGTATTATGTAACAGATGTAACATGCTGTCCCTAACAGTATTGTAACTTCAAGAAGCACACTGGTGGTCTGTATTGTAAATTCTTTTGATTTTGTCAGTGGTGTGTCTCTGTCCTCATCCTTTCTGTCCAACATCCCTGTTTTCTTTTTCTCCACTCTTCCACCATCCGTGTGTCCCTTTTACTGTAGTGGACAGCCTGTGCATAGCCCTGAAGAGCATTGACCGGGTAGATATTGTGAACATGTTGCAAGGCCAGGGACCAGCAACAGGTCAGGAAGAGGGCTGGGAACAAAAGGCTTCAAGAGCTATACATCATGAAAAAGGCCATCTATCTCCTGGCATCATAAATGGTAAGAGAGACAGTTTAAAGCTTCTGACATTTCTTCACTTGTCCAACATATTTTCTTTTCAGAGCTTTTTCAGTGGCTTTTCCACTTCTCCAGCTGGTCTCCTGATCAAACCCTTGTCTGCCTGTTTTTGCCATGGAATTAAAGGAATGGTTCACAAATGAAAACTCATTTACTCATGCCATCCCAGATGTACATGACTTTATTGAGCTAAATTCAAATAATATTGTTAGAAAAATATTCATAAACTATCCATGTTGATAACATTCAAATCTTGTAAGTTACTGTATGTCTTGTGACTAAGTATCATGCTGTCATGAAACATGTTGTTTTAAAATTTGATTTAATTTAGTCAAAAAGATTTATCTGAAAGAATTAAATTTTTTTAAGTTTTACTTCAAATAACAAATATTAATCCAGTGTAATCGTATGGATTACTTTTATGATGGCTGTATCTACTTTGAGGAGTGTCAACATTTTGGGACCTTCCCACTTCCCTACAGCAATGGGATATTTTTATTTTTATTAGAATCTTTATCATGCTTATTTTTGCTTAGCTAAAGAAAGGAAGGCCAGCATGGCATGAAGGTAACTGATTAGAGAAATTTAGTATTTAGGTGAACAATTTTTTGTAAAATTTTAATTCAACTGCTTCCAGGATCAGGATTAAACACACTCGTCAACTATTTTGGTTTTGCAATTTTATTGTTCTTTGTAGCCTGACCAAATGCTTTTATTAATATTTGGCAGTATAATATATTATGTGGATCCACTACTGTTAGGAAATATATAAAAACTTTTTTTAAATACTTTGTTGCCTCTACAGTTAAGGAAATATTAAGGGATTTTGTCATTGCGATTGGACACAAAAATGACAATCACTATTACATAATAACTCATTCTAATTATTTAGTGCATGTTACAACTGTTTTTTGTTGTACATTTTCCTGGCATAACAATTATTTTGACATTTCTATTGACAATTCTATTGATTACCACAAAAAAAGACTCTTGTCTCAGTTTGGAAATACCAAAAAGTTTAGCCATAAAGCATAATAAACTATAAATTCTAATATATATATATACATAAACAAATAACATAAACAAACTTCGGTAAGTAACTTATGCCACACCATTTGTCATAGACCCATAAATGATGGGTCAAATCAACCGGCTTATTGAGGAGAGGTGTGCTATGACTTTAAGTGATCGGGTGTACAATGTTTTTTTAGGGCATACGGCCAAGTGGGTGAAAAATTGAATAAAATTGAATATTGGGATGAATTTTGTTACATCATAGCTCTGCATCAGAATGTTGTTACATCATTAATTGTTTGTTACATGAAAACTTATTAACCATGCCCTAATTTGCCTGTTGTAGCAACAAAAAACTCTTACTGAGAAAAATTCTGTAGGTTTAACATGGGGCAGATTTTGTCATAGCTCCGCATCAGAATGTTGTAGAGACTTGGGACATAAAGTAGATTGATCTTTTGTTTAAAACACACATCCTATTACTTTTACTTATTATTTTTACCCTGTTAACTGTCTAGCTACACCCCAGCAACGTTACTATACTACTACACCCTAGCAACCTTACTTACTATACCCTAGCAACCATGTAATGACATGAGTAAGACATATTTTAGCATTAGAACATTGTAGAGATGTGTGGGTCAACAAGGTTTGCTTTCTCAATGTCCCTGTCTCTAAAGTTGGCTTTTTCTGCAACTTTGTTGCCCAGAAGTCCTTGGCAGTCAAGAAGCAGACAAAGGCCAAAAATCTAGAGGCCATCATTTTCCTGCACTCCAGCTGCTCATCACCAATAGTGTCCACCTGCAGCAGAAACACCAGCTCCACCACAGCTCAAGCCAATGGCTTGACCACAGCATAGAGCTCGCCACAGGAAGATGACTGCCTCGAGTTGTTTGGTGGTACTGCTTGTACTATGCAGGTTCCTGACACCTGGTTTAGGGGAAGCATGTTTTGGTCCAAACAACACAGCTGTGCTGGCACATATAATTCACCAAGGTGGTTTACACTCACATTGCATGTCACAACTCGGCTGCCACCTCCTCCTTTGGATTAAGTGACAACTCAACATGGGTCACTCACATCCCAGGCTAACTCAGTCACACAACAGACACACTCTCGTGACAGGTGACGCTTTGGAGAGAATGCAGACCACTAGGTGGACCAGCTGATTTGTCCACCCACAGAGCTGTTTCCGTATTTTTCCCCAAGTAAATGTGCTTTCACAGCTGTGCAAAATCAGGGACAGCAGTTTACCAACAATTCTTGCGGGTTGCACTGCACTGGCCTCCTTGCTACAGCTTCTCCCTGGCAGATTGCCCTGAGTAAGGACCTTCTTTCTAAGATGGGGCACAATATGGCACTTATGCTTGGACCTCTGGAAGCTACATGTCTGGCTCCTGGAGGAGCTGAGTGGACTATTACCTGTGATCCCTTAAGCCATGGCCTCCTCTACAAGGCGGCAGTATGCTGTGAGGTGCTGTTTGTTCGCAAATTAGTGTGCTTCTTGACATGAGGACAGAGGTAAAGTCGGGTTGGTGCTTTCCTCCCAACAGGAATGATTAGACAGGTGGTCGTCTCCCTCCACCTTAAAAGTGTATGTTGCCGCTACAGCAGACCTCTTTGCAGTCCTGCTGTGTCTACAGGGTCCCCTGAAATCAGTTGAGCATTCCTTTTATTAAAACCATTTTTTAAACCTTTATCAAGAGGGTTGGGAACCTTAAAATCATTCTTACATTCACTAAAAATCCAATTTACGTCTATTATCTTACACTTGTCACAATGCAATATCCTATATATAGGCCTTTTTTGCCTCTGGAGCTGATTTAAGTTGTTTCTCAGGCTGTTGAGAAACTGAACCTCAAATGCAGCAAGTTATTACTAAATTTGACAAAACTGGATCTAATTTGGACAATCAATTTTTGTCAAATTTGTTGCTTAAACAATATATAGAGCTCAGACTTTTATACATGCAATTGTTTCTCTATTGTTGGTCTACACGAGCATGGATATGAGGCGATGTCTACCTGCTTAAAAACCTGGACAAAGGCAGGGGTCAACAACTAGATGCAGTGCAGAAGCTCTGCCAGGTCACAGACCATGTTCACTGTGCTATCAAGCAAACTGCTGTTGGGTGCTTCATCCTCTTCTTTCGCTGCTTATAAGTCTGACTCAGCTTATATGTAGCACCAGAGGGGCCAGTGTGGTTGCCCCTGCACCCCCAAGCCACCACACCCTCCTCCCCAGGGGTTGTCCCCCACCCCAGAGATGTATGGAGGCCATGCACCCTACACAAGCCTAAGAAGAAATCCAAGGACTGTAATTCCTTTGAAGCTGGCAAAGAAGAACACCTGACACCAGCAGCATTATACTGAGGGCCAGCTGAGAGAAAGTCTGTTTACACTGCAACATCTTTTGCCAGACCCCCTGACACTTTAGGTGTTTTGGTTGGCAAAAGCACCCAGTGATCCACCCCATCTTCTCTTATTGCTGCCCTCACAAATTGTTTGGCAGCATGGAAACGTCTGCCCAATAGATCCCAATGTCTATTAACCCTTTCGCGCGTGAGTTTTCTTTCAGGCGACAGACCCCACAGCGTGAGTTTTTTTAATGCGACCGTTATTTTGGAACGAATCAAGTTCCAGTTACTATGGAGACGCATAAAGCTTGTGACGTGGCATTACACAGTGGCGCGCTGCAGCTTATACGTATACGAATATGTATATTTCAAACCAAATATTTATAAAACTTTAACATGAATGGTTAAATGAAAGATTTTCCGATTGTTAAATATGTGCAAACGTTTATAATGTTCACGTTAGATTGATTGGCAAGTTATCACGGGCACCGCGATTTG
>JAZGTI010006127.1:0-24002 GCA_036877585.1 Botia kubotai | reverse complement strand
ATCCTAGATTTCATAGTTTAGTCAGTAGTGCCCTTTAACGCTCTCCTATAAATTCTAAAGTACACCTACAATCTGAGCAGCCTGTCCAGCTTGTCCTTTCTTTTTGTGGCTGTCTTGTCTTACCTTTGGCCTCGTGTCCACCACATACATGAACTCGCTGACAGGGTTTGACTTCATAATGGCCTGCAGCATTTGCTCGTCATCTGAGGAGCGTGCACTGAAACCAGATAGAGGCTGACTGCTCCGGCAGATAGACGCCTGAAAAAACAGAGGTGTGACACTGAGAGATTGGGCTACAAAGAGAATAGTAGGAAGGTGAAAACAAAGCAAATAGTCGCATAATGTTAAGCTGTTAACAGTCAGGAGGAATAGCTGAATAATTGAAAACGGAGAAGTCTGCAAAGGGTAGCTTGAGCTTTAAAGATGTGTCAACATTTATTCACTTACGCTGGTGTCCCTGTGGTAGTAGGAGAGAACAGGAAGACGCCCTCGACTCCGGAACTTGGCACTGCCCACAATGACGGCAGGAGAGGCTGACTTTGGCACATACAGCTCAGATGGGTAAGTGTCACACAACTGCCAATCAAAATAGTTTGATTAGAACAATCGTTTTATGGTCTTAGAGTCAACAATGACCCTTTTCACCAATTTACATTATTATTTGGCATTTGACCTGTACATGTTTTTCTAAAGGAAAAACAATATTTGTCATTAATCATTTAGAGTTCTACCTTTGAAATGACTTTTTTTATCTCATGAACCACATGGCTTCATTCTGATATGTACAGTAACACCCACTTGTCACAATCCAATCAATTCCTGATTGATAAAATCAAGCCAAACATTTTCCAAACACACCCAGCTCATTCTTTTACCAATATTCCCACAAGGTACCACCCCACACTCATGCTATTGGTTAAACCAGGAGAGCCAGAATTTTAACACCCTTGAGAAAGTTAACCTACGAAATGCCATAGTTGCAGTTGTCACTGTGCATTAAACTGAAAAAAAATATATTTTAACAGTATAAATTACACATGTGACCCATTGTTTTGTGCACTGTAATTTTTTTTTTAGTTTTGTTCGTTTGTTTTTTTACATTGTAATACATTGTAAAGACATTCGAAAAATTATTCCTTAATCTCAAAAATTTATTTCATGTTTATTATCATGTAATAAATCATATATTTATTACATGTACCATAATAATGTATCATGTAAAGTCATGTTTATTGACCCTGACCAAGAACAGGAAGTAGGTGTGATGCCATACTGACTCTGTACTCGTGATTGGCTGCTGTGATATGCCAGAGGTTGCTGGGTATTCCCATTCGGCTGAATTCCGCCTTGAGATCGATGAAGCCCCAGGCCTTTTCCCTTAACTCCTTATCCAAATTGGGATTAAAGGAAAAGGAAAACAGCTCTCCATATCGCTCTGCAAAGAGTGAGAAAGAGCAAGATAAACGAATAACTGTGTAGATCTCGTGTCTGAATCACAAAATGCTCCATAGAATGTCAAATGTCAAACAGAACAGTCAGTGTTTTACAAAAAAGCAAATGTATAGATCATGTTTCATGCTTCACCAGCTAATATGTGAGCAAAAGTGTGAATCAGATACAATTAATTCAAGGAACAACTTAGAAACCAGTTTAAGCTGATTTTTAGGTCACTGTTTCTACCAAGCATTCTTCAGTACAATGAAAGTATAGCTTGGCCACCATATTTTTTTATTGTATACCGATGAGCAGGAAAGGAAAGAAGATAGATCGTAATCATTTACAGTTACATGACGGCGGGTAAATGATGCCAGAATCATTTTTGGGTGACCTATCCCTTTAATTATCATTTTATAAATGATACCCTAAAAACCACCAAATCACTATGACGATTCTACAGCGCCAAAATAAAACCAGCAAATAATTTTAAAATGCTATTAAAAGCATTTTTATTTGAGTTTTTACCCGGCCGTGATAGACGAGTGAGAGAGGCCAGCACATCTAAACAATCCTTCTCCTGTGGGATCAACAGTCGGTACACATGGAAGTTCTTACACCGGATCACAAAAGGACTTCCTGAAGGACTGGTCGGAAGTTTCTCCACATGACTCACCAAACTGTGCAGAACCTAACAGAGCAAGAAAGATCCTCAGTGACAGCTAAAATCTAGAACCTGTTTTAGTATTTAAATGACCTTCAGGCATACGGTTGTGTATAGACGTGTTAAGACAGAAAGATCAGAAAGATTTAGTCAGATAGAGCAAGAGAGATCCTACGTGAGAGATAAACTTTCAAACCTTTTCTTCTTTTAAAAAACTTTCAGGGTCAAAGCTGAAAGTAGACATGTTTGGACAGATCTAGGCAGAAAAACTGATTTCATGTGGTTAGTTCAGCAACTGTCCCACAAATAAGACTATTTAACAAGTTAAATACTATTCCTCATTTTGGCTGTTTGAAACCATGAAGCAAATAGTAGTAGTGAATTAGAGGAAACTTCATAACATACTGGATGACGTGTGAATCTGCAGTTAGTAAGTCAAGTCATATTTAAAGGGAAGCTTGACTGTCTGCACAGAGTTTGCCAGTTTCAATTCCTACCCAGGTTTCTTTGCGTGCCTCGGAGTTCTCTACAAATATAGTGTGAGTAGAGGAGAGGTACAGCGTTCCCACAGTGAATCTTCTGGGGGTCAATCTGTCGATCATACGCACATTTTCCACCTAGAAGAGAACACATTTGGAATTACAAATGAAATTCCGAAAGAAAAATGTTATGAACGGTTTCAATTGTCAACTGCAAAAGAATAGCCTACGAAATATACAGTGACTCCTTCCCCAGTTTGGGATATTTTTAAATAACCATTTAATAAATCATTAGGGCTAAAGCATCCTAACCTAAATAATTTGCCCTTGAATGCAGTAAAATCGCAAAATATCAAACTAAGTGTATATATTTAAACATAAAGGGTAAGAGCTGCTGACTTTCACATACATCGGAAGCGTTAAGGCTGAACAATTGATCAGATCTAATTACAAGGCACAGGGTGAATGAAGATGGAGGGCTATCATTGTGGCCTATCATGGGGTTTATTCTGTCAAGTCGTTTATTTTAACCAAAAATAATTGTAAAGAAAAATTAAGCATATGGTTTTCAGAATGAAAAATATCGGTGAGATAAAGCGTTTATTTAATGGCGGCACATAAAAGACGTAAGACAAAGAGCGCTACCTTTGGTGTTCTGATGTGCTCCATCCTAGAGACGCCCGTCCAAATGATGCGCAGAAAATTGATCCGAAACCGACTTGAAGATCGGGTGTTTTCACGTCAAAAGAACAGAATCGGACGCCGCATTTTGATTAAAATCGCATCATATCACAAAGGGATGTTACGCATGTATGGTGATTCTAGCCATGGTTCTGGTGTAACTGCGGAGATCCGATGTGCGCTTGGGCTCCGGCTGGTACGCTGTGGTTAACATACAAACCGTACGCTACGCATCCTAGTACGCTGAAGACGTGGCTCATGAATATTAACTATTTTACGTGACGTTTGCCCAGTAGTTGTAAATGATTGGTTAAAAGGCAGCTAACGGTAGGCGGGAATTCGTCAGATAGCGAATGAACGTGTAATTCTATGCGGAGGGTGTGATTCATGGATTCTAATTTATTTATGTTGCTGGACGCTCCGCGAAGGTAGCTAAGCAATGTCACACTAATCTATTTAAATATTTAAAATACATTCCTTTGTCATAGTAGGATTTGTAATTTCGCAGGCTGGTGGATGGTTCCGTATTGACGCATGCGCAGATGCCACTGCTCGGGAACGAACCACCATCTGTGATTCTGTATCGATACTCATCGCCCTTGAAAAGCATAAACGTCTGGCGTCGAAGAGAAAGATAGTAGCTGT
Organism: Botia kubotai; assembly: GCA_036877585.1. NCBI lineage: Eukaryota > Metazoa > Chordata > Actinopteri > Cypriniformes > Botiidae > Botia > Botia kubotai. The sequence goes on along the minus strand of JAZGTI010006127.1, from coordinate 20,099 downwards.
GTTTTGAGGGCACGTCACGTAGAAACACGAAATATAAATATTTTATTTTCGTGTGCACGCGATTCACTATATTATGTACTATATTATGCCTTTTCAATAGACAAATTATACGATTATAAACACCAGTGACACGAGATTTTAAGGCTGACAGTTTTTTCACAATCACAGTGTGATTGCAAATCACGTTTTTCATGTGATATACGATCACACACTGGAGTATTATTTTTGTTGATGTTGCATTTTTTAATAATGCTGCAATTAATGTCGCACATTTCACAATATCTATATTACAACATGCTGTTAATGTCACAGTTTAGGGAGCCTTCGTGATATGACGCATTTCACCTGTTGCTTCTTTAAGTTTAAGATCGCGCGTTTTATTATAAAATCTTTATACAATTACAGTTGTTCTGCGTTGTCTGTAGATAATACATATGTCCAGAAGATGGCGATAAATCCCTTGCGTTAATACAGCATGTGTAAGATTATAGTCTTGGCGGTTTCACTGCCTCAAATTACACCGATGCGATTACACGTGAGGTAACATTTTGGGTTTCGTAGATACTAATTATAACAAACATTTCTTGCAGTAAAGATTTTGAATACGGCAGCACTATTAAAACCTACACGATGAAGTCAGTAACAAACATCAGGGCTATTTTAAAATATATTGCGTTCCATACAATTTTAATGAACGGCGAATGATCTGGTGAGCATTATATTATTACAGCAGTTTTCTGTAAAAAATATCATTATAACGTGTTTAGAGTTGTTTATAACCCTACATTACAGCTGTGTCGTTTGTAATTGAAGCATGGCTGTTTTTAAGGTCATGTTTATGTCGTTCAAATTATTTTAATCTATTTTATTTTTGAACGATTTTAATCAAATTTCCATTGCGTAATGTTTGCAAAAGTTAATGGATTTTTAAAAAGTTTAATTTCCCATACAATTCCTATATCTGTTCCTATATCACAAAACAGCTTGTCGGTTAATAGCAAGCTAGCTTTGAAAGATCACGCCTTCCTTTTAAACACATCGTCCAAAACACATGAACACACACATAGTTAAATTGACATATAGAGAATAAGGTAATCTTTTGACAGGAAAATAGAACACATGACCTTTACTACATATATCTACATTGTTCAAGGCAAAGTTAAACTCATTCTCAATAGATAAATGAGGCTAGTGGGATTCTAAGTCTTTGTGCAGTGTGCTTGCCTATGCTTTAGATCAGTGAATGCTGTTGACAGAAGTGTGTGTTAAGGTCAGTTTTTCTACATGGTTGCTGATCTATTCTGGGTCACAGGAGTGGCACAAGGCCCAAAGGAACCACTTGATCATGCTGTCAGGTGCAGAAGATGTAGAGTGTGTGTTTTCTCTCTACTTGTGTATTATTAGAATCTGTAAAAACAAAAGTTTCTTGTGAAAACACGGGGGTAGAATCTGAGTGAATTGTACCTGACTGCTGTCTAATAGTTTGGGAAAAGTCTTGGCTGTAGGTCAGGGAAAGAAAGTGATGGACAGTTTGCTTCAGGAGTATCTTTTCTGTTTCCCTCTGCTGACAAATAACAGCTACACTTGCACAATCGAACAGTTGCTTTAATTAGACCTTTTTAATTAGTTTCTTTATTCTTTTTGCAACTTCAACTTCTGCTACTTATTGCAACATATTTACATATCTAGACATATTTTGAAACAAACACTATAACTATTTAAAAACGAACACTATTTAACATTCTCTGTAATCAGATATGAAACGCTTATTGGGTGAATTGGAAAAACCGTATAGTTAGTCATTTGATTGGGTCATGAGATCCGATATACTAAGTCCTACTTGAATCCTGAATTATAACCTGATTAATCTAACTTTGTGTTCAAAAACGCACCAAATATAAATAACGAATACATATTTTATTGTATTGTTTGCAGGCCCATTTAAGCAGAAGAGGTTGAATTAAATGGCTCACTTCAGACTTTTGGAAAATGTAAAATTATTTTATTAATCATTATAAGGCCACTTTAGGTGATTTGTTAAATTGTGGCCCAACCTACCCCAATTGACCTTATGCTGTGTTGCTACTGAGTAGGATTACTTTAGAGTTTAATACATATAATTAGTAATTCTATCCACCAGTCTATGGTGAGCTTGAATGCCCATGTTCTTGGACCCCTGAGAGCCCTGATTGTTTCTATACAAGCTAGTCTAGTACAGGGAGCCTGGGAAACGTATGAGCTGCATGATACTAGAACATGTTCTTGGGTGGTCAGGATTGTCTGGGTATCTGTTTTATGTTTTTCTGAAGATGAATGCTGCTATTTCTTTAATGAAGCCCAGTGACTGCAGTAGCCCAAGACCAATGAAGAACATTAGAGATTGGGCATACAGGAGTCTTGCCCATGTATGGACCTAGTTATTAGGTTATTTATACACCTCTATATCTTCAATAAAGAGAAAGCTGTGGACACAGACACAAGCTATGTAGTGTGTGTGTGTTAGGTGAGGGTGTTAAAAAGGGTTTGGACAGATAAAGAGTGAAATTAAAACCCTGTTATCTAGACTGCTGGCTCCACACACACACAAACTTGAAGTGCTGCCCTGAAAGTGAACAGATTTTCAAACATAATCATGAAACCACCAAAAAGTAATATTCCATCTGTTTTTACCTTGGCAAACATATGAACTATTATGTGCTTAGATTTTGTGTTTATTTTTAAATACTAAAGTATGTGTATGTATGTGAAGTAATCAGGGGTGTTGATCAAATTAACTATAGATATGCTCAAATACGCTTTTGTAATAATCTTTTTTTGTGTGTATATATATATATATATACACACACACACACACACACAAATATGTATGTTTGTATGTGTACATACATGTTTTTTTATTGTTAGATCTTCAATTGTATATTTTTGTAAAATAGTCTGATTGAAAAGTGAGTTTATATTATATTTATTTGAAGTAAACATCATGCGTTTGATATTGTGTGTCCTCTAAACACACAGTGGTATCTGACCACTGTTTCAATGTCCAAATGAATGCTGAATCATTTACTGAATCTATTGTTGTATCACAGTAGCACTACATAAATCAAATTTACCTTTAAACTGATAACATGACCAGATCAGTTCTATGTTAAAGTGTTAAATATGTAAATATTGTGCTGCGTTAGTGTGTATTAACGATAAGTAATTTTTTTATGATTGGCCAGACTTGAAATGTTTTCTTAGGCATGATCCTAGAGCTTAAAATGATACAGACAACCACTAACCTAAACAAATTCTTTTAAACGTTATGTAAGCTGGGCGCTAACCTCTCTACAGGACTTGTTTGTCATCTCAAGGCAGAGCTAAAGAAATAAAGATTGTCACTGAAGCCAAACAGAGGGATGGACCTCTCTCTAACTGTCTATTTAGGAGCAGTCAAACACATAGTTACTCAGCACTCTGATAACAAGTTTCTGAATGTCTGTGGTTCCAGCTGTGGTTATGGTTACTGGCTCTGGGTTTTGTGTGTGTCTGTAGTTATGTATTTTCTGCACAAAATGTGTTATGTGTTAAAAATGTCTGTCTTGATAAGTGAAAGCTAGCTGATAGTGAGCTGTATTGTGTATACAATATACAATATGTGTAAGTTTAATAATTGCTAGTTAACTGTTATGAAGTGAATAGAATCCCAGAATCCACATTCTTGTGTGTGTGTGTGTTTGTGTTCTGTCAGCACTGTTTCCCTGACGTCTTACATGATAAGCCTGTATATGCATTTTTAGAGTTTATCAGGATACACAGCTGTGCGACTGGAGATATTATGTTCTATTATTGACCACTCGACCACAGTTGAGTGATAATTCAACAGGCTGTCACACATCACTGTTTACTTGGTGATACTTATTAAGTGTTAATTTTAAAAACAGGTTCCTAGAAGGTTTATTGTTGGGCTGTATGGGTCCATATAGAACCTTTAACATCCACGGAACCTTTCTGCTATACTAAAGTCCATTAGTGAAACTGATGTCTTTTACATCATTTTTTTATTGTCACATCGCATCACAATTTTGCTTTCTCTCCTCTGCCAGATCTATAGCCGAGCAGAATGGCTCTTCCATTTCTTTAAACAAGAGACCTTCAGCTGCTTAGCAACAATACTTTCTGATACGCACAAGAGGGCCCCTATTTTTTACAGAAGCCAAAAGGAGGTAATCTGCCCACCCAAACACACACACACACACACATTTACTTATCTATCAAAATAGATTCCATAGACTTCTATTGTTTTCTGTTTTTATGCACAGCTAGTTTTAAACAATATAACCTCACTCAAACCATAACAGAAAATTTGTCAGGTTTTGCTTTTTTTGTGTACAAATTTGTCCCTAATATGTGGTGAAGTAAACCTCACACACTCACATTCTCAGTCAGCAGTGAACTTTGAGACAGCTCTGTGACTCATTATTGGCAGAGAAGACTCCAGCAGCCTCAGACCTTGTACAGTGTATTCGAGTGTGTCGGTCGGTCGTCTTAGAGGTTTTTGTACAATGTGTGTCGCAGAGCAGGAAGGATCGTGTGGCAGTCACCACTGCTGCGTCTGTTGGCACGGAGGCTTTGGATAAAGGGGGGAAAATGCATTCCAGGGCTACCTTGGAAAGTCACAAGCTCACTTACACACACACACACACACACAGAGACAGTTCTGGTTGGTTACTGCGGCATGGTTTGGCTGCAGCTGAGAGGAGAGGGGAGGGGTCTGTCTTACTCTCTCTCTGGCTCAGCTTGGGCTGGAATTGCTCTCTTGCAGTGCTTTTGCTGGCAGGATTGCATGAAACAGGACGTTTTGTTCAGGACACACACACGTACCTGTGTGGGTTTAATGTGGAATATGTGTGTGGTTGGGATGAGAAACGCTGTAGGCGCTGTGGTTTAATTCGAAAAACTTGCCGATCAGGTACGTTTTCCATCATATTTTATTCAATAATTGCGTAGTTGTTTGAGAAACTTTTCCTCTACTGTACAGTACGTGTGAGGAAGATGTTTTCACGAGCCACATCAACTGAAGCTATGTGATCTTACAGCAAACTGTGGCTTTTTTAAAAACAATCGTAATTCAGTAACATATTAGAATATAGATATCAATGTGACTGAGTTTGTTCAGATTTGTTTTTTGCCTCATATACCCAATTTATATGTTTGTACAGTGCTTACAGTATTTACAGTAATGGTTATGTAATGCAGTGCTGATTTGTTTTCACATGTGATGATGGTATGGATGAGTTTGTTCTTGTAATTCAGAATCACTGCAGTATTAACTTAGCATTAACAGGTTAACCTTTGACATGTAAGTTGTGTAATACTGGGTCATTTATTTATTAGAGCACGTCCTTTGACGTAATCAGGGCAATCTATTGATCATTCACTGAGTTTACACACGTCACCTTGGCACAGCGTTTCATACGCCAGCGCCAAAGTCAAAATGCGCTCATCACTGCTTTAGAGGGACGTGACTGTGTGTGTGTGTGATTTTTTGCTACAGTAAGTGTATGGACTTGTTTATGATCCACTGGGCTGTATCTACCCTACGTAACCTAACCTAATCTAATAAGATTCATAATTACTGGCCTCATTTTTGTGCATTTTAGTGTCCAACAAAAGTTTTGGCAACACTTTTACTAAAGCACTATAAAAATCATGTTTAAAATCTGTAAGAATAGTAATGATGTGTGGAGACTCTGCAAATGACAAAGCAGGCTGCTCATCACTATGGCAACTGTTTGGTTCTGACAGAAATCCAGAGAACTTGCGTGTGTCTGTAACTATGTGAGAGGATTTAGAGCGTAACTTTCCTTACCGTTGCAGTGAAGAATATTCCGGATTTGATACTATATCTAATCAGTCCACATTTGCGGTATAATGTTAACACACACAAAAAATTATAAAAATTAAAATGGTTAACTTTTTTAAGCCACAAGATAAGTTAGTAAACATTACACATATTAATCCGATTTTAACGTGATAAAATTGTTTACTAACCATGTGGTTATAAATGTTATTTTGCGATTGCATTGTTATAATTAATTTATAACATTGTGCAAGCGCTTTGCATCTACAATTCTTATTCTAACATAGAATAAACATGATTAAGAATGACACAACAAAAATCATATATACACTATGCAGAGAGACAGTTTGTAGTGCAGTTTGTGGCTCAAAGAGACACAGAGCTATAGAGATATATCTGTATAACTTGTGTCACCACTTTTGCTGTGTTAATTGTGCAACACAACCAAATAGTTATCAGCATCCATTTCCAGACTTATCAAACATGCTCAAAGTCCATTGCTTACTGTTTGTGCTGTTTTCAAATGGAACAGCTTTAGTTCACAGGCTACGTCTCCATACCTGACAGCACTAGAGAGGTGCACTATATAAGAGACCTCACTTATGTCTTTTGGGTTTAGGTTATTTTTAGGCCTGATATGGAAGATAATTGAAACATTTCCAGCTAACAATTTTAGGTTGTAAGAATGTTTCCCTACCATTTTCATTAAGTAACAGAAACGTTAAAAATGTTGCTTTAAGAGTTCCAGGAACGTTCAAAATATTGACGAAAAAAAATTGTTTTATGCTGTATTAATGTTTTAGACTTATTAATGTTATTGCTTGGTTATAAGAACATTGTTCAAACTTTTTTAAATTCTTCAAACTTAATGTTACTGCAGGAAATTAATTTTGGAAATGAGAAAAATTTAAGCGTTTAGTGAGTCAACATTCTGTAAACATTCCCTGTTAGGGTTTGAGCAAGGAAAAATTATTGTCAGCTGTAATGAAGTCAATAACTTAAAATAACAAATGTGTTAGCTAAGTTCATTTGTTGTCATTTGTGCATTTCTGAATGAAATCTTCATAGCATTTTACTTTGTGTCATGCACGAGTGACTGTCAATAGAAGAATTAAAGGAGAGTGCCATTACAGAAAGAGAGCAGGAAAACTGAGATGCTGTTGCGTAATCACATCCAGCAGCTCGGAAAGAATGACATTTGTATGGAGGTGTAAGAGGCCACCTGAATAATTCATGATGTTATTTATAAGATATCTGTCATCTGCATAATATGCAGAGGCAAAAAATAGTGGTAAAAAGGTGGTGCAAACCTAAGAAAATGCATATGGTCCTTATCTCATCATATATATATATATATATATATATATATATATATACTGTAGCATATAGTATGCTTATATATGATGTAATATATTGTGAATTTGTCTGTCTTATTATAACAACCTGAATTTTAACCCTTAATTTTAGGCCCAAAATAATCACAGTGGTAGGAGTTTTGTTAAACCATGCGTATGATGGTTTCAAAAACATGCCATTTTATGCTGAAATATTTCCGTTCTAGGTCATGGGTGTTGCAATTCTTTGCTAATGGGATAAGTCACCTAATTACTGAAAACCGTGTTACAGAACGACTGCAGTTCCCAAATTATGCATATTAACCGGGGAATTGCGCACGGAAATGATGATGAACGGAAACCAGATATCCTGCAAAGTTATAAAGGTGGAGTAGGTTATCGTATCACATCTGGGAAGAGCAAATGTATTGATCACATTGGCAATACAAGAAGGTGATTCTTTGGAAGGTCAAACTGGAACTTTAATCCTGGGCTTTCGAATACCAGCACGGGTCAGCATAGATTATATAAATTCATTCCAGCTCCATACAGACTGAGACACTTGGGCCTTCAGGCACACTGGAGTGTTCTAGACATCCACTCAGTTCAGTTCTAGAACATCACTTTTATTCTCTGTCTCGTTCTGTCAGGGGTGGGCACATTAGGAAGAAAGCCCCCCTCCACAGTTACTTTCACTCAAATGGCCAGCAGGCAGAACACACCGATATAACTCATAGCCCATGTCATTAAATAATGAAACTGTTGTTTTAATGGCTTGTTTATCTGTCATTGATTTACAAAGCCTTGGTATTGGTATTATTAGCAAGCCTTTCATATGGTTATAAGCATCAACTGTTGCAAAGAAAGAATTTTCTTGCTGTCCCAGGGTGGCGTCCACTGAGAGGTTATGTGAGTTGACAAGCATGCAGTAAAGCGTAGGACTGCTTATTAATCTGTGTGTGTGTGTGTGTGTGTGTGTGTGTACAGGTTTAGCTTTACCTGTCAAATGTTCCCACTAACATAGTGAAATATCATGACAATCAATTTAAATAGAAACGGCCATATATTATGTTTTTCTTTAAATGTAATGGCATGCACATGTTTCTGTGAGGGTTATGTTAGGGGATAGAAAACATCATTAGACTGATATAATATCAATGGGATAAAATGACCTCACTAATATAGTTAAACACCAGTTCGTTTGTGTTTAGGTGTAGACAAATATGTGACATGTTTTATAACTTCATCTTTGTTAACCCAATGCAATCAATCTCTGTCTCCTAGTCTCATCCACCGCAGGGCTGAGTTGGACTGACCCTAACAAATAAAATGTAATTGCTTCAGTATAGCCCCCCTCCCCCTGTATCACTGTCACACCATCAATCTTTTTAATCTGGTCATCTGAGTTGTCAGAGATCACATAGATGTTAAACCAAGTGTAATTATCAATCTGAGTAGATTATAGTGGTCTTAGATAGTCCATGTTACACAGACTGAAAGGGCAAAGCCGGCCAGAGAGGTCACATATTCGGTGTTCAGTATCTCACTGCTATCTGAGCTGAGCTGTAGGACGCAAGCCTTAAACTATTACATAATACCATAATCACTGAACTCATGCTGTTAAACAGCGATTCATTGTTTCTGAAGCTTTTGAATGTGCTTTCAAGATTTGTTAGTTTTCTAGCTGTTTGTCATCTGTCTTTATTTGGCTTTTTTGTGGGTGATGTGATTCTAGTGGCTTTGAGGCCATTTATATAAAATGTACATGCGTATGTACTCCTGTAAATTAACAGCATAAGCCTTTAACGGATATTTATGTTTAAATAGTCATTTAATGTGATAGCAATTTTAATATAATCAAATGTCTTTCCCTTCTCGGAAAATGTTGTTTTGATTGCACAATTCTCCTAACCCATTCCAAGCAGAATAGAAAGTGACAAATTCTGGTTTTATTACATAAACACTGCAATTTTTAATTTTTATCTCTTTTTTATATCTTAACATCCTTAAAAGAGTATACATTTATCCTAGAAGCAAAATGATGTAATTATGTACAATAATGAGACATTTTCTGATTTTAATGTTTCTGATGTTTTAAGATGTTATTAAACATTTTATTTAGTTTAAAGGTGACAATCATCAGCCTTTTATTCTTGTCTGCATATTTAATTCTGCTTGTGTCATTGACACATGAGTGTGTGCTCTCATCATCAGCTAGCTGTGTCTGTGACATCAGCACATCTCTGTGGTCTAATGACATCAGAAGATGAACAGAGGGGCTTTATCAGCCTGCTTGCCTACAAAATGATTCATTGATTCATCTGAATAAGACAATGCGATTCTTTCTCATTTCTGACATTTTCAAAAACTACAGTATAACCAGCAGGGCCCATGTCCGGTCTTGAGTTTTGGGGGTGGGGGGTAGTTGTGTATACAATGGGTCTATGGACTGGGGAGAGGGTCCCAAAATATTTTGTTCACGGCCTCAATACGTTTTGGGATGGCTCTGATAAGCAGAATGCACTACCTGTTCATGCTCAAGACCAAAGGTCCCATTCAATACCTGGAAAATAGCTTCACTGATAACGCTGAGGGGGTTGGAATGTGCTTTTGCAGTGAGGGTCATTCATCAGCTTTTTAAAATGCCACCCACTTGTTCTCCCCAGCAGGCTTGATATCAGCCTGTTCTTTGTATTTAAAAAGTCTTAAAGACGTTGGCGTATTCAGCGAAAGGTTTTTGTGAACGGAACAATCAGACTCTTGGTCAGGGCCATTTAGCATTGGTGAGGAAACACAGGGCCACTGTTGTGGCTGTAACTGTCACCATTGCCTTGTGTGTGACAGACAATGGCCTGAATATCAAAATAAGGGCCTGTCCCTTTTATTAACTTTTGTCTGACCTACATTATCACCCACATTTGATTGAGAAGAGTGACTTTTATTTAAAGCCACTCATAAAAAGACTTTTGCAGGTGTATTCTAATAAACTATACAAAATGTGGTTAATTTAATCATTTAGACAAGCTTTTCCAGTCATCAAACTGAAATCTCTCATGAAGCATCTTAGAGAATAAGTTTTAATAGCTATTGCACTTGTTCAGGTATGTTAAAGCAATTAAGATCGATTTTCTCAATTGTTTTTCTAAGAATACATTTTTATTGAGCATTACAATGCTATTGCCAAAAATTGCTAAAGCTGTTGATGCAGCTACATATAAAAAATATAAGTGTAACCATTAACATATGTATAGTTAAAAGCTTGGTAATCATTTAATGCCAGCTGACCTATATTTTCTTATATTACTCTGTTACAGAGAGTTTTGTGCCTCTTTTTTGCCCTCATCTCACTATGACCAGAAGTTGCCAGTAGGGAGCAGTAGTGCTCTGTTTTACACAGTGTAGCAATCCAGTATGAAGTATTTTGAATAGTCACATTTGGCATTCTTTATTTACATATATTTAAAAAGTTGACATTACCGTTTGGTGTGCTTCTTCATATCTGTGCTCCTGTGTTTTTAGTAGGCTGTATCTATAAATCTACAAACATCTAACACGGTACATATCAGGACAAGATAAAACGAAATTGACATGCTGTTGTCTTATTTTGTTCTCTAGAATCATTAAAGGAAGGTCAGAAAAGTCATGGACACCATCTTTTGAATGAGCAAAGAATCTCTCCATCATAGTCGAATAAGGAAAAATAAAAATCTTCTCTAGACCTTTCCTGAACATTTTGGTGTACTTCCTGTTCATCAGCACCATACTGGGTCTGGCTATGGGAGGTATGGCTCTGTGATTGTTATCTTAAGTTCTCTGGCTCTTCTACAAGTTCCATGGAACCACCAGTAGATAAGTCTGAGCTTCCACCACCCACTCTTCCCAAGAGATCTTCTCAAGGATCTCAGCACGGGATGTGTCTCTCATTACACAGCGGTGACCAGAGCAACAATGCTTCCACCTGTGAGTCTTCATTGTCATCGTCATCAGTTTTGTATAGAGGTGAAGCTTCACCAGACTCCATGAGTAGCTTGAGCAGTCTGAGCAGAACAGATAGTCCACTGGATGTTGATATGCCAGAGGTAGAGATGGGGAGAACAATGGCAAGCAGTGATGATTCAGGAGTCCAGAGTCCAGAATGCAAACCTGACTATAGTGAGTCCAATGACAATGACAACTCTGTGTCTGTCTATCTGGATGCCAATGAAGAATGCTGGAGTAATGATGATGATGATGATGATGATGAAAATCATAACGTTACTTTGGTGGTAACACAGAAGGTTGTGCAAGCTGATAACAGTGAAGTATCTTTGGGCTATTCAGGAAATGATGATGATGAAGAGGAGGAGGAAGAGGACTCTTTTCTTTCTTTAGCATCTGCAGATGTGGGGATAAAGAACCAGATTGGTGTTTTTGCTTTGGAAGTTTCTCCCAGCTCTGAGGTGGTGATGTCAAACATCACTTTCCCAGACATTTCTCAAGTCCAACCAGAAGAAGGCCAGTTGCAGAGCACCAACAGAGTGCTAAATTCGGCCACGGTCAATGACCTTCAGACTGACGTGGTCCAAGAGAAAGGGGATCTCGTTGTTGAGTTGACCCTGCCCAGTCAAGCTACTGCCACCATAAATGAGGCAGTGGTGTCCAGTGGAGATCCAGAAGGTAATGAATTCTCCACCTCAAAAGAGGACAGCCAGCCAAAATCCACAGCAAAAAAAAACTATGATCTAACAGGACATGGTCTCCAAGCCAGGACTCCTACAAGGGCTGCTCTGACCAAAGCCACAAAACCTGAGGTGAAGAGGTTCTCAAGGCCAGACCTGAGGAACGTGAAGGCCAAGATCATCTCCAGAGCTACCTCGGCTCCAAGATCAACCAATTCTCAAAAAACAAATGCTAATCTGAGCCAGTCACCTTCATGTATAGTGAATAAGCTTCCTGCCACAGCTGGCTGTCGAGCTAGTAGGAAAGTGGAAGATAAAGCTGTTGTAAAAAGAAGCAGATCATCATCTAGCCATGCGAGAGGGCCTGAACCAAAGACCTTTAACAGTCTAGAATTGAACCCTGAACTGAAACCTGTGTGTCTGATGGAGAGGATGCAGGAGAGGGATCAGGAAAGGGATGCAGTTACTTTATCCTCGCAAACACCAGGAGAAGAACCAACAATGTCAGAATCTTTTTCCTCGACTGATCTCATAATTGAAGAAGAGGCTCGGTTTGAGAAAGAAGCAGAAAAAACTTCTAAATGCAAAAACAAGGTTGGTAATCAGTTTTCCTCTAATTCAACACGTGCATTTTTTGCAGATTCATTATTGATTATTTTAGATTATTCATGTATTTTGTAGATGCTTTTATCCAAATCACCCAATTTTGGTTGGATGTAGAATATGTGTAGAATATATGTCTGATTTATTCCTCTGGAGGAATTTACAACTTTAGAAAACTTTATCGAATTCAATCAGCTAGTGACCTCGGATGTCCAAAAACATCTGTTGATTTGTCAAGTACAGTAAGTGATATACTGAGATGCAGAGAGTCATGCTGAGAGTTCAGCCAATTGAAACATTTTGACTTATGCTGGAAGCATTTTTTTAGAGTTTAGTTTTTGATTCAGGCCCAGTTAAATGTAATTAGAACAGACAGATCTTTCAAACAGTTTGTGTCATTCACAGTCAACGGACAAAATGGAAATCTGCTGTACTTACAGCTGCAATCGGCATATTTTGCCTCTTTGCCGCCATCTCTGTTTGAAAGATAAAACTGCAGTTACTTTACTTTCATTCTGTATATTGGTCAAGTGAAGCCAAACTGACATTTTTCCATGTATGTTGAACCTGTCAGCTTAAATTATAAATAATTATTATAAATGTACTGCTAGGAATCGTGGTAAGGTAACGAGACTGTCATGTACTTAATTTTAACCAAACAAAGTTACGTGTTGCAGCTTTAAACTGAATGGATTCATTTAAACTAACATATGACAGCTGTGTGATTCCCTGTCAATCTCTCTATAAGGAGAACTGCTTCAACAAGTTCAGCTCAATGCGTGTCATCACATGAATATGCTATGCTGTTAGTCAGGCTTAAATGCGTTATTAGCTCTTACCAAAGTGTCAAAAGCAAATACAGAACTCCAAAAACATTGTTAGGTTGTAAAGACTGTGATTATGGAACAGCACAAATGCACATTTGCAAATCAACACGTTGTGTTTTGTATCTGTTCACTGTCGACAGTCTTACAGCATGTCAGAGCGCTTACGCAATTTGACATAAGCACTTTTGCATGTTTCTGTTCGTTAAAAAACATTCAGGAACTTTAAATGCCAGCAGGCTCTCTCTCTCTTTCTCTCTCTCTCTCTGTCTCTCTCTTTTTCTTATTTGTCATTTTTTAACTTGAACATGAGTGAGGTGTTTTTGCCAATCCAACAACTGTTTTGAGGAAAAAGAACAGAAAAAGAAAAAAAAACATTCCTGAGGCTGAACACTGACTCAGACAACACAATCTTTCCACAAACTCACTCCATGTGTGCGCAGAGCCTCCAAAAACGAGGGAAAGGGAAAAAAGGAAAAGATCTGGGCCGGTCCTGGCATCAGAAGCCCTGAGGGAATAACATACAATAGAAACATTTTACCCTTTGCTGTTTTTTTCTCTTTTTTTTTCCTTTCTGCTTTTTGGAGCTGGCGAGTCTTATTTCCCCTCCCTCCTTTCCGCTCCTCCTCCCTCCCCTTCTCTCTCGTGTTTCTCCCTCTTTACCTCTGCTCATTTTCTCTCTGTTCTGTGGAATGGCTAACACTATGGTTACCCTGCGGCGCCCCGAGTTGGGCTCCCTCGCGTGGGACGCTGTCACTAACCAGCGGCTTTTCCTTCAGACTGTATCTTCTAAGCTGGGACCATCTCTAGGGGCCGTATCTACCAATGCATCCACCTCTACACCCCCAGAACCCAGACTGAAGCCCCCTGGTCGAGAAGCCCGATCTACAGGTGGTCTAGGTCCACCGGGAAGCCGAACGGTTCAGCCGGCGGGTGAGTTTTGTTTGTTTAACATGCTGTTCTCAGAACAGACTCTCAAGGGCATTGCTTAGGAGAGCAAGTGAATGCTGCAGTATAGAGTCTGTCGATTTCTTGTGCAATGTTTCCTGTAAGCCTACGCTGATATTATACGTCTGCTCATTATATGTACATCACTTTCACAGTTTAAGTAACTTAACATCCCAGCTAACAGGGAACGTTCTTAGAACATTCTCTAACGGTTCTCTCAACATTATCTTAAAACATTCTTGCGGTAGCGTTAGTAGAATGTTTTTATAATGTTAAATATTATATATAACTAAAATGTTGTTTTTAAGAAGTTGGTGGAACATTTTGAAAACATTACAGAATTAAAAAAAGGTTCTTAAATTATTGTTCATAGAACTTTCATAATAACTTTTTTTGTTACTTAATGGAAACGTTAAGGAAACATTCTTAAAACTTAAAATTGTTATCTGGGATATCTTACTGTAGTGGAGAAATTGGTTGGTTTATAGGATCTGCACTTGTGTTGTGTGTCTTTTATCTGTGTGTGTACTGTATGCGAGGTGTGTTTGTACTGTAAATCTAACTCATGCACTTTTGCAGCACAAGATGACATTGCCTAATTGTGATATTTAAAGATTTTCTTCATTTCTCCAATACACACAAGTACCCCCCCCCCACACACACAGATACACACACATTTATCTGTCTTTTTACATACTGTACTGTTTAAGTATATACTGTAGACTTCTGTTGTTTTTAGCTAAAGCCTATAATAATAATGATAATTACTGTTGTCTAACCCTAAACCAAACCTTAAACCTACCCCAAAAGCACAAAAACATTTTTTGCATTGTTTTTTAATATTATTTACTTAATTTATGAATCACTCATATACAAAACACATATTACTAGCTGAATTAGGACATACTGTAGAGTAGACCTACTGTTTTTTGTTTAAAGATTAACTGTAATTAGTAATATAAGTATATATAGTAATATAGTAATTACTACAAACTAACCCTAAACCAAACCCTACCCATTGTTGAAAATTTTAGAAAATGACATTTAAAAATCTCTTTTGAGGACATTCCTCAACGTACCCAATACGAGATTTAGCTTCTTCTGGGGACAATTTTGTCCTCAAACTATATCCAAGTAAACTTATACCCACACACACAGGGCGTACACAGGAACACGCAGGTCTGACTCAAGGGAAGTTATTTGGACGCTGTTGAACAGGAGAATGTGTGTGTGTTGTAGAGAGAGAGGGCAGAATGCTCCAGCTGGTGTTAATAAGCTAGCAGAATTCAGCAATTTATTGTCTAACCTTCGAGTAGTGTTACGTAACCCTCCTCTATTTCTGTGGCCGCATGTTCATCATTTAAAGGCATAAGTGACACTTCAGTGTAACACTTCTCACCAATTTATTCATCTCTTTCTCATACATCTCTCATTCCCTGTCTTATGTATATGTATGTGTGTGAGTCCATGTGTGTAGCCTAAAGCATGTATTCTTGATATTACTCCCGTCTGTGTTTAGTTCAGAAAAAAACATGGATTTGTTTCAGGAAACGACAATCTCATGTGTGTGTGTGTGTGTGTGTTGGTGTGAGCTCAGCCTAAGGCATGTTTCCTTGATATCACTCCAGCCCCCGTTATGCTCCAAATAAACCTGTGTTTGTTTCTGGAAGTGGTGCTATCATTTCTCTCTCTGTGTGTATGTGTGTGCACATCCACACAAAAATGTCTCTGGCTGTCCCGTAACTTTACCCTTCTTTGTGTCATCTCTGCTCTGTTGCCGGATTCCCTGCTTCTTTCATTGCATGTGGAAGCAGGGACACGTTTGGGTGCACATGGTTTCAGGGGCCATCCCAGCTAACAGGGAAGGTTTTCAGAACGTTGACTAACATTCTCTAAAAGTTCTTGCTGTAATGTTAGTTGAATGTTTCTTTAATGTTTTACATCATATATCAAAAACGTTATTTTTAGTAGTTAGTGGAATGCTCAAATTAACATTTTAACGTTATTGTTACGTTATGGGAAACGTTCTTACAACCTTAAATTGTTAGCTGGGATATCCTATATGTTCGCGTGTGTCGAATTTCATTGTCATGAAATGTGGATTGAATCAAGCAGAGAAGGTCACATTCCCAACAGACAATTGCCATCTTGTTTCCTCAGAGACACTGTGACTTTAGCTCTAAAATCTAATAGCCACCAGTTGTGGACAGTTTTGTGTTAAAGGGTATCTGGGTTGTTGCTGTGGGCTGATTCTTAGTAAAGGTGCTATTTTTGTGCCTTTTGTGTTGACATGACTTCATACTGATATAATTAACAACATACTGAATTCAGGCACAGTATTATGCCTACATAGATCTGGCTGGGTTTGAATGGAAAATTCAGTAACAAAAAATACACAATCAGCCTTGTTTTGTGTAAATCTTGCTTTTATTCAATAAGGTTTGTTTGTCTGTGTACTTTTTTGTCTTTGGAAGGTGCAAAATGTGGTGCTCTATTGTTAATTATTTCTGCACCTTCGAGTTCTGCCCACGAAACATTAAAAAAGTAACAGGGTTGACTAAAACATTGTCAGGTTTTATTAATACAGATTAATAAAGGATGCGTTTTTGATAACCATACACAAATGGAAACTTGATTGAATGACCCTGTAATTAATTTACTTCGTAATGTTTTAATAAATTTAAACAATAAATTGGCCAAATCACTGTCTGCTTTTGTAATTCAGTTTTAACTGCAGATAGCCTAAAACTGACAGATTAAACAATTTCAATTCAATAAAAAGCCTCAATTAAACTCTAGGTAAATAGCCAAGCTGTAGTGTCATGTTTCCACCAACAGGTGGCATTTATCCCACTCAGTGTGACAGTTTGGGTCATTTTTCTGAATTGGGTACAAGTTGTTTATGAATTAGCTCCTGGAGAAAGTGAGAAACAGGAAACTGGATGTTTTAAATGTTCCAAGAACTTTAAAAATTACTTGCAAAATGGTTTTGTTACGTAATAGAAACCTTAGGGAAACGTTCTTATAACCTAAAATTGTTGCTGGGATCTTATGTTTGTCTTATTGCAGTCTGAGGTGTGCCAGACCAGCATGTACAATACATAAACCAGCTGACATACTGGGTATTTGTGTTGGTTAGTTCCCATAGCAGTACTCCCTGAAGATCTCATTCAGAGCTTCAACCCATTGAAGTCAAACACGTGCTCATGCACATAGGAAATGATCTGTAGTGTGGAGAAACAGGATACAGGAAGATACACAAAGATTTCCCAGCATGCCACTGCACCTTTTAACAAAACACACACACGCACAGACACTACAAAAACTATATTAAAAAGGACCCAAGCTGTCTTAAGAAAAACTCTTTTTTTCTTTAATTTATAGGAAATATAAATTGACCTGCTAATGCAGCATCAGTTATATATATATATCTGTGTGTGTGCAAGAGCGTATAAAGAGAGTGTTCTATAATTCTATATATATAGTTATAGTATTCTATAATTAAGGTATAATTAAGTCAGTCTCTTTACTTATACATACATACATCTGTATTACATAACTGAACTCAGTGTAAGTGCAACTAGGTAAATAGAACTGCAATGAAGGCAAATCCAGGACAGATAGAATGAAGATGTTTTGAAATATCTGTACCACAGAAATAACTGAGAGCTGATTATGTGGATGATATTGTGTGTTCAGGTGTTCCAAGGATGCGCACTACAGACAAATCGGCTGTCTCCTGCAGCCCTGGCACTGTCTCAAGCTGTAAGGGACCTCAGAGAGTAACCTCCTCCAAACTTCCAGTGAAAGGTGTACCCACCAGCCCCACCTCCTCATCCAGTACAATCAGTGAAAGCAACAGTACTGCAGTAAACAAAGGTGGGTGTGAGAGAGAGTCCAATTTAAATCACTGTCTTTATTGCAGTCGTTCAATACGTTCTTATTCATTATAAAATGCCTCTTCAGATTCTTTTTACATTTATGCATTTGGCAGACGCTTTTATCCAAAGCGACTTACATTGCATTATACTATACATTGTTTCTGAGTATGTGCAATCCCTGGGATCGAACCCATGACCTTGGCATTGTTAACGCCATGCTCTAACCACTGAGCTACAGGAAAGCACAAATTTACCTTTGTGAAACTATATGTACTTAGATATGTACTAGGTAATAGCATGGTAATACTTTGGTATTCTTTTATGTACTTTAAGGTACCATGTAAATACCATTGTATGTTTTTATGTGATAGTCATTCAGCAGTATGTAAAACTAACTTGGTTTTATTATTGATATCATGAATGTACCATGCTACAAGCACAGTACTTTTTTGTTATTGTTTCTCCTACATTCTGAGCGTTAATGAAAGCGTTTCAGCTTCTCAGCTCAGACTGCCCTCCTTCTTTTCTTGAGGTCAAAGGTCACATCTGCTTACAGTTTAGCTGTGACTATGTGCAACAGTTTTCGCTGCCTTTCAAAGCTGTGTGCTGTCGATATCAGAGACGGCATCCTCCACACACCACCCGCTCAGAATCATAATATCCATTCCCACACTCACACACACAAATGCAGATACACTCTGAACTTACGTTCAAGAATATTAAATATCTCTTCACCGATTCATGTTGTCATGGTAACTTGGAGCAACAAGACACAGCCTCTGTTGGAATGCACACGAACTAAACAAGATATGCAAGATGAAGCCTCACTAAAAATTGCCCATTAATATCCACACAAAAACCTTTTATTTGAATTATGAATGTTCGCAACTTGAAGGACTGATAAAGCGATCATATATTGTTGTGATTACGTGTTTTCTGTAATCAAACCAGAACGAAATGTGTAATTGCTTAGCTTTGATTTCTGACTGATTGTAAGTCCTTTACTAATTGCAATTGTGTAAACAAATTTAATTTAAATTGCCTGCAAAAATAAGATTGTGTATGTCTCGGTTATTTGTTTTAGTTACAGAATGGGTGGCGTGGTTTCCCTCACACGCACTCTCTGTAGTTTTGTAGATTTTTTTACTCGTTTAAAACTTTAACTTCAATATGACTAAATAAGTACAAAAATGAGATAAATGCACATGTACAGTCCCAGCTAACAGGGAACATTCTCAGAACGTTGGCTAACATTCTTTAAAAGTTCTCTTAAAGTTTCTGCAGTAATATTAGTAATGTTAACAATTTCTAATGTTATATATCGCATGTATCAAAAGCTAAATAGTTAATGGAATGTTTTATAAATTTGAATGTTTTTGTTACCTAATGTAAGCGTTATGGAAACATTCTTACAACCTAAACTTGTTAGCTGTGATATTAAAGACACGATTTTAATATCATATACATCTAGAGATTTTCACCAATTAAAAATAGAATTCATGCGTTTTATAACTTTGGTTCTATCTCTGTGATCAGTCCCTGCTGAAATGAAGAACGAGGAGAAATTGATGAAACAATCACCTTTATCCCATGTGCAAGGAAAGCCTCTGCTCAGTAAACCTGTACCAGGTCACCGTAGCAGAGCGAGCTCCATTCCATCCAAACCAGTGGCAGGTGAGAGAAACATCTGTAGAGTTTTGTACCTGCTAATCTCACTAACCCTTGTTAAAACTCTCACACACTGTTTTATGTATTCATCCACATTGATTTGGCTCTCACTATTTATTATTTACACATGAAAACAGCCTCAAAGTGAAACTCACTCTACTGCTGGCATTTCCATAATCATTCATCAGTGAGAAACTTTGATCGTCTTAGCTAATAGTAGTGTAGTTAGCACTCCCTTGATGTGGAATTTTAGTTTAAAAACAAGATGTGATTACTACTATACATCATAATTATCAAAAATGGGTGTTTTTAGTACCATAAACAGTGTGTGTTTATGTTTA
>JAZGTI010006126.1:0-24005 GCA_036877585.1 Botia kubotai | reverse complement strand
CACCCCCCCAGTCCATGGGAAAAGCAGCGTTCTCCTTCTTACTGGTCAGAGATCAGTGGAACGAGGCCAACAATCACAGAGCTCCTCACATCTCATCAGGGTCAGGCAGGTCTGGTGCTGGGGGAGTGGACACTTCCTGTTCTGTAATCAGCCATTGTTTCCCTTGATACCTCCTCATTCCAGGCTAGCACTGGAGGTGCAGTAGGGATCAGAAAAGGTCAGGCATGAGAAATGATTAAATAACATGCAGAAATTATTATGGCAGTTAGCAGGCAGATATACGTGATTACCTATTGTTCTCATACAAAGTCTAATTAAATGTTCATACATATAGGTGGGGTTAACATTATGACTCAGACAGGAAAATAAAACAACATAACCATTTAATCTATCGGTAAATGCTGACCACTGGTCTGGCTGTGATATGTTTGACTAATACATTTAGAACACTTGCAAGGCAGCACTGTATTGATGTTGATACATTCTCATACATTCTAATTGGGCTGTTAAATATTTTGCCAAAGACTCTTTTCCCAAAGAATTTAGTTAAGAAAAGTCACCTAGTGACTTGGATTAAATTGACAGAATTCATGTAATGGAAAATCACATTATATGCATAGTGAATTGTGATTGGTCTGCTCTAATGTGCCATTTAATGCATACAGAACCAAACCCTAGACTTTCTTAAACATTCATACTGGTATGAGCTGCCCATTGTGGAGCGATTGAACATCGTGGTGTTGTTTTGACAGGTTGACAGTTGGGCACTCGGTGTGTTGCTCTACACGCTTGTTTACGGAACGATGCCCTTTGATGGAGGAGATCACCAAAGACTGATTCGCCAGATCAGCAATGGCGAGTACAGGGAACCGCCTCAGTCATCAGGTATGTGCCTTCTCTTTATTTAAACCAAACCTACATACAGTACACACATAAATACACCATTTAAAATAATGTAGATTTTAATGGTGACAGACTAAAATCTTTGACTTTAATTCTCTCCATTTCGCTTAGACGCTCGTGGTCTGATTCGCTGGATGTTAATGGTTAATCCAGAACGCCGGGCTACAATCGAGGACATTGCAAATCACTGGTGGGTAAATTGGGGATGGAAGACCAGCGTGTGTGACTGCCAAACCCAAAGGGAGAATAGCTCTCCGATGCTGGCTCGCTTCATTGACTGGCAGAACCGCACTGACGTCCGACCAGGCAAGGGTCAGCGCCTGGAACCGGGTAACATTAATAATGTCCCCAGTACGGGCTTGACCCCAGCTCGACGTCTAAGAAAGTCCATGAAGGAGAATGATGGTGGTATGTGGGGTGTGGCAGAGGAGAAACCAGGCCTCAAGAGACCAAAGAGTATTTTGAAGACTCGTGCAACCAGTGGAGACCAACGGTCCCAGAGTCTGTGCGAGGTTGAGCTCAGGAGGTCCATTTGTTACCAAGACGTAGAGTCCGGTTCTAGTCCGGAGCAAGAAGACACGTTAGGTGGCTCGCCAGCAAAAATTGTATCCATGCTACCCAAAAAAGGAATTCTAAAAAACAGTCAGCAGCGCGAGTCGGGGTATTACTCCTCACCGGAACGCAGTGAGTCCTCTGAACTGTTAGGAGGTGCCACTGTGCAGCCCCCTAATAGCTCGCCATCAAAACGGACAGTAGGTAGGAAAGGTATATTGAAGCGGAATGGAAAGTATTCTTCTCACAGCACCGTCCCCGCCATGGGAGTCCACGGAGAGGTGCCTGTGGACTCAAATCTCCCCCGGAGTCAAAGCAGACCCTCCAGCATTGTGTATGAAGAGACGGGTCTCTCCAGCATGGGCTTGGACTGGCCACCTGCTTCTCCAAAACCCAACATCCGGGCCTCTCTGTCGGCAGAAGACTTGCTGCAGATGGCCGGGTTCAGGGGCCTTCAGACCGTCACGCCCCTTCATGGCGGAAAGGGCACCCGCAGCCCTCCTGGTTCGCCCGGAGACAATGGCAGCTTCTCGTTGCTGGCCGATATGGATGATGTCACCCAGGTGTACCAGAGAGCCCTGGACATCAGCAGCAAACTAAGCTAGACTTGGTTAGAGAGGCTGAAACAAAGAACAGATCACTTTATTTTCTTTCATTTTTGGGTCCCACTTAATATTAGGTGTCTTTAACTACTATGTACTCCTGACCCCACCTCTAAACCTACCCAGAGCAACATGTATGTACACTGTTTTTTCTTATGTAAGTACACAATATTTAAAGACACCCAATACAAAGACACTCCTCTTTGAGATGCATATAGAAGGCATTGTTAAGCAGAGAATCTTGGAGATAGACTGGAAGAGTGAATGATCTCACACGGTCTCCCATCGTTGCTACACCGCTGCTGGCTAAAGTTTACAGGTCGAGAAGCGGGACATTTCAAATCTCTATTCGCCAGCTCGTGCTGATGAGAAGTTCTCATGAGGTTCTCGTTTTAAACTCGACAAATGATGGGGAACAACGGAAGCACTTTAAAGCCCCTGTTCTCCGTGATGCAGCGCCTAATGTACGTGACAGCCGGGAACATGTTATTTAAGTTATTTATTGGTCATTCGCATTTTGACCATTTGAAAATGTCAAGGCCATTTCATAGTCATTCATGGGAGAGCTGGTTTCATCTGTATAGGTCATGCATTATGAATAAGTCACAAACGCTGTATAATAAACAGCCATTTTTATAATACCAGTTATTTCAGTCAACTATATCCATGATGTTAAGAGAACAGTTTAAAATGATCAGTTCTCATTGTTCAAAATTCCATGTGCTGTTATTTTGTTTGTGGAACACAAATGGATACATTTCATTTTTCTCTATTCCATACAATGACAGATTTTGGGGGTAAAATATTACTTTAAGACTTGTTGTTGAGAACTTCAAAGTTCAGTACACAAAAAAGATTGTCCTTTTTATTTTCTTTTGTAAACTATTGAGATTAGAAGATGTCCTAAAGTGTACTAAAACACACTGAATGTCGGCGCTTATTTTTAACTTGTGCAGATACAGAAGCAAACGATAACCAGCGTTGTCTCCGAGATCAGCTAAAGAGGCCACACAGCACAGGAAAGGTCAAAGGGCAAAAGTTAAAAGAGTGTTATTATGCTGTACAATCTCATTCACACACACAAGCACAGGGGCAATTATATGAGCTTCCTGGTGCATAAATGTGTGGAAGGACAAGTTTTAACCTATTTATTCTGCTCCAGAAATGACCCATGTTTCAACAACGTGCCATTTAAAAAGGAAACAGAGGCCAAACTATTCTTTTTAGGAGGTGGGATGTTAAAAGTCACATATTCTGGATGCAGTAGATTATTAAAACAAAGATTAAGAATAAAATGGTTTATTTTGGGTTCATTTTGAAAGTGCATGTTTAAACATTTGCTGAGATAAACCGAATACACTATTCCATCATTACTTTTCGGTAAAATTCTGTTTGTTATTGGTGTGCCTTTGCTAATTCCGCTAATTGCTAACAGATATTTTGGCTACATTTGGAAACATTGGTCGAATAGGGCATTTTTATTTTTGGTTAAGCATTAACTATAATAGTCTATCTTAAACTTAAATATGTGCTTAATATTTAAATCTATTATAAGAGAACGCATTTCTGTCAAACTAAGCATCAACGTGGAAGTTTAGTACTGTGTAGTCATTAAATATATACGGTTAATTAACTGGAAAAAGAATGTGTTTGTCCCATAGAATATCCGTTATAGGCCATTCAGAAAACTTGACTGGATTATTACACATTTAAAATGTGTTATTTAATGTGTCTTGTGTTATGTACTGTACATTGTCGTGGCTATTTGTTATTCTGTTCATTGTTTTTTTTATTTCGACTTTATGATTGTCTGGATTTGTGCCTTTATTAACATGAGATTGTCCCAATAATGTTATTTTCATTTAAAATGATTCACAGTATTGTATACAAGGTTTTAAGAATTTTAAAGAGAGTTTGTTTTTCTGTATCATTTGTTACATGCCCTTCATTGTCTGTGCTCAGTGCGAAACGCGGTCACTTCCAATAAATGTCTCCATTTAAATACCATGTGTTTGTATCTCTACTTAATCCTTAAATGTAGAACACAAAGTACTTGTAAAAGTTTAAAAAGTCAAAGCCACAACCTGTTCTTGGATCAGTACAAATGTGGTGTAAAAACCATATCTGAGTGACTTTTCTCAAGAGAAACCTGATGCAGGACCAGTTTGACACTCTTATGAGCTGTGACCATGCACATCGGTGTGGGTGTGCTCCTCACAGACACGTACATTTGTTGATGTTTAAGTTGTTCCAAAACACCAACCTTAAGAAAAGGCAGGATGGAATGAAAGCAGCTATATGGAAAAATATCTTTACTTTGTATTTAAAGTTTTAAACCTAGGTTTTAATCAAACAGATACAGTGTATCTAAAAAGAGCCATTAAAAAAAACATTAACCAGGACTCACTGATTAATACTAAAAGTGACAAAGGCAGTACTGATTTGTTATTTTAATATGAAACTATTTCCATAATATTTTATTATTTATAATAATATTTTATTCTAGATTATTTTACAGACTGCACAACTTAAAATACCGTTTGAAAAAATGATTTCTATTAAAAGTAGCAGCAGCACAATACAAATTAATGATTAATTTCAAATAAATTACTGATGTGAAATTTCAAAAATAGACTGCGCTTTATATATGGCGAGAAAACACTTCATATAAGGCAAGTATGACTCTGAAAACATAATTACAAAAGTTTGCACAAGAAAAGATTTAAAAAATATGAGGCAAGCTAGGCAGAAGAAACACAGGGCAATATGGAAGGAAAAATTTCAGAGTTAAGCAGAGCAGGATTTGCGTGTGTGATTGTTGTAGTGGACACTTAACCCCAATGCATGGGGGAAAACTCATTATTTACATCCTAATGCCTCTAGCGTGTGAATAAGTGTGTGTGTGTGTGTGTGTGTGTGTGTTTATGTGTGCGGGCATGTGCAAGAATGTGTGAAAACTCTTCCGTGTTCACACCTCCTCAACACACAAACACACATCCCATAAATCTCCACTAATTTTAGCTCAGCGTCTGCCCGCAGTGTACATGTATGCATGAGCTTTACTGGAAGTCTAGGCGACTCGTAGGAATGAAGGCATGTCAACCACTACAAAGCCACAGAAAACAAGTAGAAAAGGAAGAAAAACAGGGACGGGGGACAAAATAGGTGAGAGTGCTTTTAGTCAGACAGCTGATGTCAAAACCTCATTTTGAATACTGACCTCACCAAAACCACAGCTACTGACAGCACAAGACTGAAAGAGAACGGCCTAGAGGAGCACAGAACTGCCTCCGTGCTTTAAATGCTGCACATTTTCTCCCTCTTTTGTCAAACTGTGTTGATGTTTTAAGATTGTGTGTGGTCCGACCAAACAGAATCTCTAAATCCAAGTAGGATGTGTAAGGGGATAGCTTTCTCCTTCCAGAAGGAACTTTGAGGTTTGAAAAACAACAAAAAGAGCAAAAAAAAAAACTTTTTCCCTCATTCCAAAGAGTGCTTAACCCATCTGGTCTTGATTGAAAACAACCCCCTTTTGTTCTCAAGGAGTTGCCTTGAATCTGCAAGAAGATCAAAGATAGATGCCCTGTATGACTGCATTAGGATCAGCTTACCCTTCTAACACAAACCCGAACCATGAAACCAAAGACACGGCCAAACTGTTCTCAGATCAGCCCATAAGGCTGACATTTACCAACGCCCAGTCTTTTATCTGAAAATTCATGACCCATGTCCTCTGAGGTGAGATGAACCACTGGGAGACAGAGTTTGTGCTCCCATCCTCTCCGCTATCCCATAATCCCCCTCTCCTGTGTCGGCTTTCACACTAATATCAAAGCAATCCAAATGTTTTTCCTCAAGTTCCTCTCATTCTTGACTCACTGCTGTTTTGTCTTTCCTCCTGGAAGACCGTTAACATTCTGTGAATGTTTTCCTTGCAAGAAAATCTGGTGCGAATTCACCTAGCTACACTAATCTTAAATTCGTAAAGCAGGGTTGACAGATGCTGGCAAAATGCCGGAACACTCATTCTGAGAACTGGGAGGTATTGTCATTGGAACAGTATGGTCCCGATATCTAAGGTTCTGATCTTTGCTGCTCCGTTGTTTTGACTGCTTAAAATGTTCCTATACAGTAGGTGTATGTTGTACATGTTGTACCTTCTCATATTACCTCATTTCAAAGCACGCACACACACTAATTCTATATCATGATGAGAGACATGATGAATGCTTATTATGCGTGTATGTGGGGACGTATAAATTTGCCGATATTTAGAATAATTACATTTCATATTTTACATGCTTATACATTATATGATATTATACATGATGTTATATGCAGAAGTATAGAGCCTGGAGTATGAAAATGACAATGTATTGCACTTTAATTCAGCGCTACCCCAAATGAGAGCCAATCAAAATCAGATTAAAGCAAAGGTTACAAACACAGAGCATTATGGGTACGCTGTAGTTGGTGGGCTCATAAAGCTCTGAAGCTTCTGCAAACATGCATTTTGCAATCAAAGCATTAAAGTTTGTTGGGCTAAATCTAATCCAAAGTGTTTTAGCCCAGGATAAGTATTTAATCCAGGTTTTGGGGGATGGGGGGGGCATTAAATAGTGATTTTGGATAACACCCATCAAATCAAAAACCTTCATCACATCGTTTAACTACAACTCATGCTTTCCTTACATCTGTTGCAAGACTTAGTGACAAATCCAAGATGACGGCTGGACAATTTATTTGTGTGTTGAATTCACTAAACTGGACAAGCAATTATTTTTAATCTGTATCATCTTTTGTCTCCATACAAACTTGATTATACTCACCAGCATTCAATTATACAACAGAATTAAAATTACAATTATAATTGAACTGTGCTGTGCATGAATAACCATTCATGTCTACATTCCTAATCTAGGTGCAAATCTGAAGCAATGTACTGTAAGTGAAGAACATGTATCAAGGAAATTGATTGTCCTCAAACTTCTGGTCACCAGCACACAACGTCTGTTTCATTCTCTCATAGCACCGAGGAAGAGTGATTTGGCCAAAACAAGCAACCACGAAAGGAAAAACTCACTCAATGTCCCTGCCCAAACTTTTAAATACTACACCCTTCTTTTCCCTGTTTTGTCTCGGATTCACAAACATTTCATTGGCACGCTCCGAATCGTGCCATGCCTAATGTGTTCTGATGAATTTTTCTGCTCCAACTCCGGCCAAAAGCAACAGCGGGTCAACATTCTTAGTTCTTGACATCAAAGATTCGAGCAATCATATAGGGCACATAGTCCACATATGGACACAGAACCCAAACAGGAAAGAGAACCTTAGAATTCCGACCAGGTCTGAGGACACATGGGGGGGCTTAAATTCCAAGATGTTTAAAGATAGCTCAGGATGTATGGGAATTGACTTAAGATTCCCAAGCCAATATATTGCCCTGCGGCGATCAGACAGACGAGCATTCCGCGCATTCCTCTGTGTCCAATCAGTAGGTCAGTCTAGTGCCTGAACTCAGCGAGGTGCGACAGGGATGAAGACAACAGCTCTTAAGAAGCACAGCCTCTTCAGTTCTTAATCTGCCCCCCTCCATTCTATTAAAAAGCTGTTTGCTTCCGCATGACCGGTCAGGATGCATTCCACAAAAAGTGGCATGTCCACAACTACAGCAGGAAGAGAGAACTCTCTCTACAGGGCAGCCAACATATGTGCTTGTTTTATAGCCTTTAGTCCATTATTTTGACACATTAATATTTCGTTCTAATATTAAAAAAGTATTCTATGCATAGTGCGCACAGTATGCATAATATGTACTGGAAAGCATGTTTCCCAATATTAAGTTGCTGGTCTGATGTCACATGTACTGTACACATGTAAGATGTCAGACAGCACAGCTCAACTCAAATTAAACTTTAATCTAGGAACTAGATTAAACTGGATCAATTAATCACTAGTCAAGGGTTAAAGGTCATCCTGTGAGAAGAATCAAACAATTTCCTAATCATGTGGTTCACACTTCCTAAACAAAATCCAAACATGTTCCAGAAAACAGGAAGGACGTGAGAGCAATCATGTCTGATTATCTGGTGCTAGATTAAAATGGAAAACAAATAATCGCCACTGTTTTCTCGACTGCACATTCATCTCCGGTTTCTTTATCGCTTTATCTAGACCATCATGCCTGCATAGCCACAATTTCACTGAAGGGGTGAAACTCAAAGCATTGGAATGTAGTTGTTCTACATGTGCTATTTTTATGCCGCTATTATGCTAACACTTCCACAGTCTGTGCCCACTGACTTAGCCATTAAAGGAAAAGCTAAATAGCTGTATTGCACACAAACGCACAGACGGGTCAGAATCCAAAAATGCCCGCCAACTCTGTCAGACCATCACACAGAATTTCGTCAGATGGAAGCGAACCGTTTCACGCTAATATAAATATTCCAAAAGTTTTAAAGAAAATAATGAGTTCTATCACAGCACTCTGCACTTGTTTGGAATATTGGGTGATTGTATAACAAGAGCAGCACTGTTGATAATGATTTAATACAAGGATTATTGTACAGTATGACCACTCTGGTAATTTGTTATTGCACTGCAGGAAATTAGATTATAGCTCTACCACACACAGACTATTACCCGGTATAGGTCTATGATTTGTTTAAAAAACAGACTCTTAATGTCACAATTTTCATTTACTTATAATTTATGTTTTTACATCGGTACCTCCTACCCCTAGTAACCACCTATAATACCTTAGCAACTCATCCAAAACCACTCATATCCGCAGCTGCATAGTAACACCCTAGCAACCACCCACAACACAGTAGAAAGTCTGACACATTATCGTAAAAGATAAGAATACTGTATAGAAAACTGTTTTTTGTGGACAGCTGAATATATATAAACTCTATATAGCTCTAAATGCTTACAGAATGAGTTAGCATGTGGCAAATTGAGTAAGAAAAGAGTGTTGAAAGATTCAGTAAGGGTACGATCTGAGATTAGAGTTATGAGGTATGAACGTCAGTCTAGGCTAACATTTGGATAAGCATTATGTCATACATTCACATGTAGCGGTTCCATTAAGGCCGTTCCACTGTTGATAAGGGGTTATTGCTCTGTAAGGCAAAACATGCCACTTAAGTATGACTGAGTTTGTCAAGCAGTTTACCTAATGATGTCATGTGATGTCATAAGAAGACAGACATAGTGAGCCATGCTGAGAGGTTTATGAAACAACCCCCAAATTAACAGGAAAAAGAAACCAGCAAATTTAAAACTTGTTTTCTGTCAAAAGAAACGCCGTTAACTTTGGGCGAGGTCTGCGCATTTAATTAATAACGGAGAGTAAACAAAAAAAACAAGATCGTGTTGTCATTGCAAAACTATGTGAGGTACTGATACGCATTGGATCTAGCCTTACATTACTCATGGAACTCACGCTGAGAGACAATTCAAGTTTTTGACAAGAACGTTTGCACAATTAGGTCATCAAATATACACAGGTGCCCTCTATTGGCAGGTTGATGTTTATGCGGGACGGTCACTGGACTTCTGATGAAACGCAGAACCCGTGAGGTCCCATTTCTACCAAAATAAATGATTATGAAACAGGAGTTTCAAGAGAAAAGTGCAGAGACCGAATTGTTTGTTTTGGTAAGTAATGAGCCGAGATGTTTTTGGAATGAGAGCAGTTTGCCACCTGGTCTTGTGTAATAAAGGATTATTGTGTGAGGTGGAGAGGGAGAGAGAGAGAGAGAGAGAGAGAGAGAGAGAGGTGAAACGGACAATAGTGTGTGTGTGTGTGTATTTGTACATTATGCATAAATATGAACATTTGAATGCAAACCAAGAAAACTTCATTTCCTGTCCCATGTGCAATTTCCTTATTTTCTAATATCTACAAACCGTGGTGGCTGGAAAAGTTTAGATGGTTTCTGAGAAACATGATGCGTAAAGATGACAGTTTGGACTTTGTCCGTTTGTTGGTATGTGGCATAAAGTTGAGGCAGTTACACATTTCTCCATAACTTAAAACTTTGAGTGGCAACTATGCACATCTCACGTGTGTGAGAGAAATATTTGACCTATGCCCCATTTCATGTATCTGTAACACATTTCTACAGATACCACAAATAATCATGTACCAGTGCCTGAAGTAATACAAGCTTCAGCATGAACTAATCAGGAACTAACTTGATGCTAATCTTCTACTAGGGCCATACTAACTACTAAAATCTTGTGAAGAACAGACACCTGTGTTTTAGTGTATTTTAACATACCTCTTAAATAATGTATTACAAAAATAGTTTGGATAGTTACAGTTAAGGTTAGTACCTCATTAGCTCCTGATTAGTTAATGCATTTATTAAACATTAGTTCATGTATTAGTTCAGGCAGAAGTACATGATTATTTGTGCACCTCATAGAAAGTTACCAATTCATCATTCCCAAATAAACACAACAAATAACACATGGTATTTTAAATAGCTGTAATCACTCCCAGGTATGCAAATACATGCTCTCACACACACACACACACACACACACTTGCATCCACAAAAGCTTTGCCAAAGCTCTCCATGCAGGCAATGTATCTCTAATTCTTCCCTATGGACTGAGGTGTGTATTCTTTCAAAGGTCCTATAAATCCCATTTGCTGAATTTCCCGTCAGGATCTTTGCTGAGGCTAAATAGAACTGAATTTTTGTCCTCGCCAAAGAATTTTTTGTCCTCGTTTTGCTTACGGCAAAAGCTGTAACTTTTACTTCTCTATCGATGTCTCTGTTTGAAACCTAAAATTGCAGGGTATCGCTGATTTTTTTCTTAACATGGATGGCAAGCTTAAAATTAAATTCTAAACTACTGCTGTTAAAACAAGCTACAAATGCTACATCATCTACAGTACCAGGACCTGTGATATAGTAGCCAGATTTCTGTTTACAGACTAACATTTCCTGATTTTTGGTCATAAAGAAGTTACGGATTGCAGCTACATCTTGAGGAACAAAATAATAATATCTATGTTCTAAAACAACCAATATTCTACAAACAGCCCTTCTTTAAAATATACAAAAACACGAAGTATTTAAGAAAATTTTGAGCAGGGCAACTCTTCCTCCATCCCAAAGCCTCATCTGAGGGACCAGATACCATCTACCTCCATGTCTCAAAGGAGAATTCAAGGTCTTATTGAGGGTGTTCCCCTCATTAGAGCCAATGAAGGGCTTCATTCAAAGCAACCGTGTCTTGGTGAGATGAAGCCTGGCTGAGCTTTAATTGGGTCTGTGTTTAGGTTTAATGAAGTATGAGATTCGGACCCTCCCCTATGCACAGGTCATGGTCAGAATGACGTCAAGAGGGCAGGTTGGATCAAACTGAGGCTTGTTTGCGGGCTCATACATAGGAACACACGTTCAGGGGAAATACCAACGCTAGTTTAGCTCGTTTAATGTTTGGATAATTCTGTGCTATAAAATCTGACACATTTTAAGAGACTGTGAAATAGCTGACATAAGCACATCACAGAATTTTTAAAAGAGACCTCAGCATTGGCATCTGAATAGGTGAAAATAAGTTCTCACACTTAAACTGACACTTTAATAACTAAGATCTCCTAAATCTCCTAAACAATGAAACCTCCACTTCCTCTGGGATATCAGGTATGATATCTTCACCCCAGTTGCAGAACACCATCAGATCTTCTTGCAGACCCTCTACAAAGACAACTAATACATCTTGACAAACAATATGACTATCAACACCAAGCTGACCATCCCAGAATCGCTGAAGAGCACTCTGCCTAGTCACCCCACCCATCCCAGCTTTAACCTCAATTGTTTTTTACCAGCTCATCGGTATGTCAGGCACGTATCTGTCTGCCACACCCACCACACCCAGAAAGAGGAGAAAGAAACAAGCCAAGGCATGCTGGTGAAGCTTTATCTCCAGAGCGTGAGAGGCACGCTTCTCACTTTCACCCCCACCCGCCGTCTCACATCTGCTGGGCGGCTCTCCGGCCGGTTGGCCTGGGAAAATCCCATGAGTGTGATATTATGGGCAGTTTCAGGGCAGACAAACTGCAGGACTCTGAGTTTGCTCTTTTTAGCAGGTGCTCAGGTAACAGCTGAATGAAATGAATACACACATATATCTGAGTGTGAGCGAGAGGGAACGTGTATATGTGTTACAGAGAAGACAGCTAGAATAAATGGGTGTAAATAGCCATGTAAGAGCAAAAGAGAGAGAAAGGCTTGGGGCTAAGCAGGAAAACCTGAGCACTTCTTTTGGTTATCCACTTACGGCCCTGGTCCCAAATGTGGGGTGAGGAAAGTGAGAAAGCAACTGTCGCAATCGGCCACATGAAGCCAATTTGTCAGGCCGAAACCAAACACGGGACTCAGCAAACAGGAAGATGCTAATCAAACAGAACTTTGAAATTATGCATGTGCAACGGCAGATTTAATGAGCCGAGTTATAAAGTGCAGCAGTAATGGTGATCTAGCAATTAAAGACCGGCTGTTAATTAAAATGCTGATGGTTCGATTCCATGGTCACCATGGAGAGCAGTGAGCAGCTGCATGACTGCTGATGTCACAGCCCTTCTCTATTCCCAGCAGGACCTCAGGCAAATCCACTTGAGGCCTGCCTGCTCCTGTCCACCAAAAGTTTACCTGACGTAAGGAATTATATGTTCAGTAAATACATAAGGACAGCAAAGCAATACTTACAGAGATAGTTACTTTATGTTGTTAGCCTTTCATCCCCTTAGCATGATTACAGATGATGTCATAATTACGGTTTTGTAACATGGTCTAAAGGTAATTATAAACAAAAGAAAATAAGACATTATTGATCACTGAAGATTGTGAATAAAAACGCCCTCATTTTTCATTTGCTATGACTGCCATGATTCATTACACGCATCACCTTGTAAAGATAAATAATTATACAGTTTAATTAATTTACTGCAAAAGCTTCCTACCACAACAATAAATTACAGACTTTATTTAAACGTTCTTTGTGGTAAAGGAGCAAAAAGTCAGAAACTGTGACACATACATACACACACACACGTGTGTACAGAGCTATGAGTGATAAACGTGTCATAAAGGCTTTCAGACAGTCTGAACTCCCTGTGATAGTGTGAGTGTATGTTTGTTTGAGAAAGACTGTCAGAGCTTTCCTTCTGAGGTGAGCATCTCTCCATGGGTGGCAAACAGAGAAGGTTACGATCAGAGGAAGGGGTGGAGAGTGTTGGAAAGTCCAATCTGGACTAAATTTGGTTCAAAGATGAGCAATGTCGGTAAGAATCCCACCCTACTCACGAAACTACACTGTCTGTCTCAACAATTTTCAGACAGAGTCTGGACAGAGACTCATAGAACAACCACGTACACTTATTGTACAAAGATAAACATCTCACAGTCACAAATTCACACATGCAGACACGCCGATTGCGCTTGGTTGAGTTTGTACAGGTGGCTTAAAGGCAGCTGCTTAGAGTGAGTGATCGTTTGTAGAGAACGTAGACTTTTAAAAGCACTGGAGGTCAAATGTAGCCGTCATAACTCATCACTGCTCTGGGAACACTCATTAATGCTCATCAATTACACAGTATTGTAGAAGGCAAAGAAGAGCGCTGGTCTGAGTAAAGTACGAAAAGTGCTTTACAAAATAAACAAGCACGGTACAAAATAAAGTACAAGTTTAACTCAATAACATTAGACTAAAGTCAAAAATCGAAAACAAAGTCAGCGTTACAAGAATTAAGTCATAATATTTGAGAATACAGAAAAAATTAAAAGAGTTAAGTTGTAGCAAATACAGCAGTGTGTCGAGATACTAATGATGTCAAATCCCGCAAGTAAATAATGACACAATTTTTATTTTTAGGTGAACTATCCCTTTAAGACTGTTGAAAATGAAGTCAGCTCATGCTTTCATGCTTCCACATTTGAATCAAACCAATACCCACAATGCCGTGCGCAGCAAAGACACAGCACCTCTGCCAGACCCTGTCAGATCCCAAAACCATTAAAACTAAGCCTGCAAAACCCGACCCACTTATTACACCAGGCACATTCAGTTCAATTGTACAGCGAAGAGCACAGACAATGAGGTTTTGGTGTCATCGAGTTTAAAAGTCACCACACAGAGACGCATCAAGAGAGCTCAGAGCAGATCTGCTCATACTTGAGGTCAGACTACCATCTGAGTCCCGAGTGTGTCTGGGGACAGTGAAAGTGAGAGTAAAGTTTGTTTTGATACACTCATCTCCACCAAAGTAGGTCAGGCCAGGAAAGTTCTGAATGAAGTCAACAGTAGTTCATGTGACGACCTTGAAATGTTTGAAAGTAATAAAGGCTGCAGGCTAATTAGATTTTACATAACGTGAATCTAATTTCAGCTCTGTGGAATCCCAGGCCTTCAATAAATGATGTCCAATGCGGTGAGTCAAATCTCTCTGAATGTGCGCGCGCACACACACACACACACAAATCTGTCGGAATGCGTGCACACACACACACACACGCGCAAAATATATACAGTGGGGTCCAAAAGTCTAAGACCACTTCTTTTGCATTACTTTAACAAGCATAATAATTATGAGAAGTTTAAATAAAAATGTACATGAATTTTGGAATTCCCTTTTGTTACAATAACAACATTCCCTCCAGCTAATAAAAACATCTAAAATTTGCATGATGATCCATGTTCTTCAAGCATGGATGGAGAATGTTCCACAGAGCCTTCGTGTGTTTCAACGAAAGCAAGAAAACTTGAAAATAACAAGTAAATTTGTTTATTTTGATTAGAGTTTTGTTAGAGTTTAATAAGAAACATATGATACTTTAAAAGTCTCAGATTCTCAGTGATCTCAAGCTTTTTGGAACCCACTATACAGTAAATACACTCACACTGTATTTCATATCAGAAAAAAATGGTCAAGGAAATTATAGCTGCACATTTAGTGTGACGCGACATGTAGAGTGAATCCAGATGAAAGTGTAGCCACACGTTCAGTCGACGGGTTTAATGGTGAGAGGAGGTTTTAATCAGCTTAGGTTAAAATCAGTGAAATAACTAAACCAAAAACTCTCAAACTAATCAAAATCTGAGAGAAAACGCCATTCCAGGGTTCAGATTTCCCCTGTGAGCTTTCATTTATGCAAAAAAGGTTGATCAAAAACACTGAAATAGTGAGAACTGTGAATAAGCAGTGTTGTGTTAAAAAACAAAGAGGTAGGTAAATTACATTTTTTTTTCCTGCAGGCAAATGACTGTATGTGTGTGTGTGTGTGTGTGTGTGTGTGTGGGTGTGTGTAAACTGATCTGTGACAAAGGCCACCCAGAGAAAGCGGAACTCCACCAGCCTGAAGGGTCGTTGATGTACCTCTGTTTGTTTAAGGTTTAGCTCTTTTCTTTAGGCCGGAAAGATCAGGCCGGTGAAAGTAAATGTAGCCCTTTTCACTGGGACTCAAGACAACGTGCCCTGACGGTGATGGCGAACTGGCTGAGCTTCTGTCCTTTGTCTGGTTGTCTGGTTTTACATTCAACGTCTTTTGCGCTTTGGAGCCATTCGAGTGAATGGGGAGCAGATATGATTGACAGGCTCGTGACCACACCCACATCTGAAGGTTACCATTGTGAAGGCCCTCCAACAATACAATAGGGCCATGCAAAAATTTGACACAAAAAGTAGGGCTGTTAATTTAGTACAGTTATTTATTACTAATGGAAAAAGGATTTGCAAAATGCTGCGGACTGTTGGCCAGCAGTTTCTATTGTGTTAAAAGATATGGAAACAACATATTGCCTTCTAAAAGCATTTTTAATTTTTTTTTCACAATAATTCAATATCTTTGAATAATCTTTGTTTTTAGCAAATGTTTCATATATGAGATGAATTCATTGCCTTACAGTACAGTATCACGTATCAGCTGATGTGAGGGCAAGACTCTGTGATATGAGTTCAACAATGGCCTCTTCCTGTCTCTCTCTCTCTCTCTCTCTCACACACACACACACACACACACAAAGCTCACTTTAGTCTCGTGTCTCACCCTGCAATAAGTAAAATTTCCTTCCGTGACCATCCAGAGCACAAGGCAGTGAAGACCACACGAGACAGACCTCCCAGGAAGTCACAGCAGCAGAAGCCTGCGGGCCACAGACCCCCACAGAGAAGGAAAACTACCGGCCTCAGCATCCTGCCCACCACAGCAACTCAACCCGATCCAAATGCACCATTCTGACAGCTAAATATGCCTTTTTCACTCTAATATGTTACTTATTATCTTTGTTTTGACCCATTTATATCTGACCTTGATAAAGGGTATGCTAGGGTTTGTGTGGATAGGAAAAATGCTAGGAACGTTAGCATGTGACTGGTTAATATCATTTGGGCAGGACCAGCAGATTGTACAAAATACTTTCTGGTCACAGTGTTTTTATGTTGGCCCAGTATATTATAGCTAATCATGATATTAACAAACAGGACTAAGCGGCCGTAAACAAAAAATCGTGTATGCTTTTGCATTGGTTTAAAATAGTTTTGCTATGTAAACATGCACAGCCATGCTAGAGCGAAACTAAAATAAAAACAGCTGGTTTTCTGTTCTACTGGTTTACTGGTTTTGGCCAGCTGTTAGCTGGTAAGGCTGGTCTGGTTTACTAGTTTACTTGTTTTTTTTTTAACAGAAGAAGCATTCTGTTTGAATAAACTTCCAGACATGTTTTAATTGCCCAAGATCTCCACCTAATGCATATTTCCTTTTTTTATTTACTTAAAATAAAAATAAAAAACAGCACAGACACATTCACCATTCTGTCCTCTGCTCGTCCCTATAATGGACAGGCATGTGGCCTTGTGGAATTTCAACCCTATATGTAACAGGGCAGAATGTCTGTGTTTGCTTGTGACAGACGTAAGCCTTCGCCGGTTATGAATGAGGCTCGATCCGACAGACTCCTTATCGCAGTTTGTGCGCGCGTGCGAGTGAGAAAGCGAGAGATGGTGA
The DNA here is from genome assembly GCA_036877585.1 of Botia kubotai. Lineage (NCBI taxonomy): Eukaryota > Metazoa > Chordata > Actinopteri > Cypriniformes > Botiidae > Botia > Botia kubotai. The sequence continues at coordinate 6,913 of JAZGTI010006126.1, read as the reverse complement.
GAGAAGGGGGTCTCGACTCACTAATGCCTTGGTATGATTTGTTTAATCTGTGGAATGCAAAATATTTTACAACTCAGGGGCCACACACCAGCATCACTCACACACAGCTGACACAAGCTTTAAACACTGGCCTGTTTGTCCTAGATCAGATCTCACATTCAATGTTGTAAAATTACGTGAAGAATAGGGTTTCATCACATCTACTGTACGATAACAGCTGAAGAATCACAACGATAAGTATGACAATGAGACTCGTATTGTTTGGATGTGCTGTTTTTTTTACACAGAACGTGGTGGCTGATATTTTTTCTGTTACACCAACATTTTTATTATTAGAATATTCAATATAATAATTATAATATTGTTATATTTAATAATGAGTGAATGTATAATGAATAAATAGTGAAATGGTGGAATAAAATTATATGTGTGTGTGTGTGTTTATTATTTTAAGCTATTGCAGACATAACTGAATACCAGAGCATCAACATCATATAAACCCATTAAATACAGAATTTAACAACTAATGCACGGTAACTAGTTACCATAAGCAAAGACATTTAGGGAACCAGACATGTGATTCTGTTCATCCACACCAATTTAGGGAGAACCTGTAGTTTTGTACTGAACTAAAGCCAGATTTCCACTTCCTAAATCCATCCCAACAGATGAGAGATACAGGAGACCAGATGTCAACGCGGAGTGAGAGAGGAACCAGCCAGTGCTTTTTAATTTCCTCCAGAGGTGAGAGGGAAATCCTTTAGTGCTTTTGTAGAGAGATCTCAGATGGATGTTTGGCCTTTAGAGACGATCCCTGGCCTGTACCCTCTGCTATAACCACACCTCAAGCTCGCACACCGACTGTATTACGTCAGAACCATCACTCACACACACATCTCAGTGTAGTGTGTGTGTACCACTAAATGACTCTCCAAGGTCAAACAGAACCGGCAAAGGGAACAAGAGGCCAGAGTTCCACCCTGACGACATCATCAACGTGTGACGCAAAATCCAGTGAAGGGGCAAAGTGTGGTCAGCTACAAGAGGTCAAAGGGCAACCACACTGTGAAAAGTTCCAAAGTCCTCTCTTGGGAGGACCTGGAAAGGCTCTTAGTCCAGCTTACGGCTGAACTTGAACCCACAACTTACATCATTTCTGTTCTTGGCTGCCTGAAACTAAAATGCTAAAAACGTTTAATGTATTCTTTAAATGACTACTTGCAGGGTCATTTTTGGAACTCATTCCAGGATATAAAATAAAAATAATGCCAGTCCAATAACGAATTACTTCCCTACTGGTGGATTAGCTATGAGAATTTACCAAATAATCAGTTAAAGCTAAAAATAATAATTCCCTGGGAAAGTGTAAATTAGCCTTGGATGTCAGCTCTCAGATTTGCAGGTCTTTGGAGATCATCTGATTATGGCATAAACAATCATTTTAGCTGATATTTATCAACTATTACAACACATGCTGCCTCCAGTTAAACAGAATGAATAGTTTAATCTCACAGTTTGTTAACCTTTTCTTATCGTCTTTTATTAAACGACTTTGTTTGTGCGTGCAGTTGTACAAGGCAGGTTAGAAATGTAGACTAAGACATATATGTGCAGGTGCGTATGTTCACGATTACATAATGCCTGCTGAATCAGTGTGCTCTATAAGACCAGCTGCGCACGTTTACATGAAAGACATTTATTACTGCGGAGTGGGCAGCACACAGACCAGGTGTACTGCCACGGGGCCTTGTAACCACGGTAATGACAGAATGAATGGGCAAAAACATGACAAACACAACCGAGAGTGATAAATGATGCAATAAATCTTTTGTAAAATGAATGTATCGATGAAACTGTTTAAAAGTACATACCCTGCTGTCATTTCCTGACATCACTAAGAACATTACCAGAATGATGAAGAGGGAGTTTAAAACGAGGTTTTATGAAGTTGATTATTAAAACTTTGAAGGAGGGGCATTGACAAATATGGGCGGGGTTAATATGTGAATGAGACCAATCAGATCGGACTTGGTGCTGTCGCTCACAAGATTAAAAATGATTCAGGACAGCCAAAAAGCAAATGACTCCCACTATTGGCCAAAACAAGCCAGGCATATATCCAGAAGTCATTATGAGACTAATACATATGGAATGTTAATAAAAGTTGTAAGACTATACTTTCATAAATCATATGAAAACACAATCTTCAGAAAACTGTTCTTTTCTATTGCTTAATTCCAGTAAACTGAACTGAATTCACTAATAAAAGCTACTTTATCTCTTGCTCTTTAACTTGCATACCTGAGAGTAAAACAGAAGCTGGGTAATAGGGCTGTGAATGACATTATTACCTGCTCCATCAGAGCTGTTATCATACCTAATGGATGCTGTTCCACTCTCTGGTTACATAAGGGCCTTGTTCTGGCCTTTTCTGTGAGGACACAATAGTGGCAGCTGGCAGTGGATTTCGGGTGCCGAATGGTGCCTGTAAGAGTCAAACTCAATTATTGCTAAAGAGTCTTAAACACGTGGAAGTGCTAAGGAGAACTTAATTGAAATGCCAATCAGTTACATAAAAAATGGTAATCGGACCTGTTTTAAAAGCCTGAGAATAATTACAGCGAGTGGTTGGAGGCACAGGCCTGGCTTCTGGCTTCCATTAGATGGGATCTGAGAGGAATGTGGGTTTAGATAGCATCTTGACCTAGAAGATAAAAGATAAGTGATGTAACATGAAGTTAAACTGAACTGATAAAAGTTGTTTTATAATTTGTACTTTTTTTAATTCCGTTCCATTAACAGATCTATTCCGTCTCAGTCACCTACATGGCCTCACCCTCTCAGCTACCCACAATGCAATGCAGTGACGCAAGAGTTAAGCAGCCTCGTGTAAGATACAGAAACCATTTTAAAGTAAACTGAGTTAGGAGAGTTATACATTTCTATTACAAGGCACAGAAATAATGAGTTCCATTGACAACCATAATCCTCAGACTTTTTCAGTTTAATAAATCAAAGACGAATAAGAGTTCTGTTCTTCAGATGATTTAATCCTTTAAACTTTGAACGTGTTGTAATTTAGTTAAGCCCAAGACTGGGTGAGAACACGGTAAATGAATCAGAGTGGATCGTCCAATATGCGCATTAGGGAATGATATGGAATTTGTGTTGGAATGATAGATTGGCTTGACCTCTATGGCTGTGCATTACTTAACCTAATTTTTACAATTAAATGTAAAGGTCACCCTAAGCAAATGAAGCTAAGGGGAGTTCTGACTGCATGAGTGAATGAATGAATGAATGTCACAGTGAGTGACTGAGAGTGCTGTGGTCCTCATTCTAGTGGCCCATAGGTCAGAATGATGTCCGTCCAGTGGCGGTCATTCACACATTCCCTATTTCCACCAACCTTGATCATTTTCCCATTGGGGTTGGACTGCTCCTGCATCCCATTCTTGTCCCTGGTACCATGGAGATCTGCACAGGTCAAGCCAACAAGAAGTATCGGGGTCCAGAATATCTAGCTATGACCCTGTGTGTAGAAGGAACATAGAAGAAAACCAAAAAACAGGAGAAAGAACAGAAAAATGACAGCAGGTTCCAACATGCCGTGACCTCTGTACGCATGCCCAACCTCCACGCGTTCTTTCACAGGCAACTGCTGATGGGAAAATTCACTCATCGCTGTATAACCACCCCTCACGCACATATACACTGTCTCAATGTGGGAGGCTAGATCTTCTGCTGACCTTTGACCTCTGGGAGTAGCTCTCAACACCATGTGCAAGCCTAGTGTTGAAGTCTCTCACACTCACTCTGACTCACACGACACACACTCATTTGCCCTTTAAGAGTCTGGATCCAGCTCCTGTCAACACTTATTAGTGGTGTTTATACCGAACCTAATTTGATTTACTTAACAGCCAAACTACAACAAATAACAAAGTGCCTTTCACGAATTCGGTTAGTATTCTCAATGCAGTTAATACTATACAGGCACTCTGTAGCTATTTTGTGTGTTGTTATGCGAGTACAGCTCTTATATACTTAAATAGTGAACGACTAACGCTGCATTTTTTTGGTTAAAATGAACAAAATCCAGGCAATGAGCAAGTACAACAGATTGACAGATTGGCTACATTTGATTTTGACGTACACAAAGAAAAGTATGTAAAGTAACTTGCAATTTTATGTTTTAAACAGGGATGGCGGTAAAGAGACATATGGATCGCAGCTTTAAAGATTTAACAATATTTTGATTGGCTTTGACATTCATTGGCTTGGCACGAATGTCAGGTTCGGAATAAAGACATCAACAGCGTGGCTAATATCGCTATTTATAGTATCTAAACCCATTATGTCCACATTACCGCCTGTTGCAGAGGTTAAACTTATCCTGGATCTCTTTAGCCTGATCCTCATTTTATACACAATCACGGAAGCCCATGGGAGCGCTACAGCAGCCTCATTAGGCACAGGAAACGGGCCAGATTCCGGAGCGGAGAGTTTGTGGGGACCCAGACAACACAACAGCACCATCTGCTACGAAATCAGATATATCTGACCTGTTCTTATTTTTCCATAAGCTCCATAGCTAATTATAGAGAGATGTTACGGTTTTGTACACTGTGTTTTGGTCTCATTGGCTGTGCGCCATGGTCAAACAGCATGTGTTCTGGTCTCCTCGACTGTGTTCAGGTCTAACCTGTGTTCTGATGTTCAACAACAATATACACAAGCAATATATACAAAGAACAAAACCAGCATAAAACTGCCTGGATGATAGAAATGCATGCTGCTATGAACTAGTCTTTTTCCCTAAGAATAATATATGATTTAACATCTGCAATAGATAATATGAATTTAAAAAGCGCAAGAAAAAGTGAACGAGAGACAGAGATAAATGAGATATTTCTAAACGATTAGGTTACTAAGCAATTAACATGTTACATCAGGGTAGTTAATTCTATTAGGGGATGACAAAGAAGGGGTTTCCATAGTGATGTGTGTATTAAACAGGTGTCATGCTATTAAGAATTCAGTATACACACAAGTCCACCTCCATTAGTCACTATTAACCGAATGATGTTCATTTAACCGATGGATGTAACTGGTTTATTTAGAAACGCATGTAAAATTCTCTCTTTCATCTGCATTTCTTTTCATCAAGCAGGTCACGGTTCACGTTTGTAATAACTGTGTTTGAAGAATGTGTAATTATATTTGCCTTTTGATGCCAGCCCTCCACTTCCTGGAAGAAAACAAGTGCTCACGAAAACGAGAACTTGAGGTTAGTTGATCAGGAACGAAGCGCATGTGTGTTTGTGTGTTTAGTGCGAGTGCCTGTTTTGAGCTCAAAACATCTTAACCACCCAAAATGAACCGTTTCCTGAAAATATCAACAATGCAAAATGAACCCAGTAACCCGTTTTTGAACAACACTCGACGGCTCTCGACTGATGGTTTGAGTTGCAGGTCTGTATTAATGCAGCAGGGAAAACGCAATTGGATACATGCAACTGATTGCAACTCATTTAATTGCAATACAAAAGGCAACTGTTAATTTAATCATTGTTAGGATAACAAAATACTATTGGTTGTGCTTCCAATCACACTGAACAGTACATAGGAAGGCCTACATGACTTCTACATGAACAAGTGTGTGACATGTCCTCATAAAACATGAACAAATCTGCACAAATCAAAAAAACATGCAGGCAGCAATAAATATCGCTTAAAAATTCATGAATGTTTTCTTTTCAAACTGTGTCTTGATAATAAGTATTGTTAGACAAATTACAGTTCATGGTTTCAAAACATTAGATTTAAGTTTTTTTGTAACTTTGTATTGACATTTTGGTTTACTTTGTATGATAAACAACTGTGTTAGTCGGCACAGTGCCGGTCACAATGTACTATATGAATTGTAATTGCTTAGACATATACGATTGTACTAAAAGAATTATGTATTTTACATGACGTAAATAAAGTGTCGCTAACTGGGTAAACAGAACAGTCTTGCTCAACTTCTCAATGCCCACGTCTACAGCGAGATATTAAATCAGGAGCGAATAAACCAGAAAACCAAATTTAACTCCGGTTGTCTATTTCGAGGGCGGTTCGCTCTCGCTGTCTCTCTGGGACGGGGGTGCGCTTCTATATGGGTTAGCGGAAAGAAACGGAGCGCTCAAGAGCTCCTCCAGAGACCGAGGATGGCCAATTAGAGTCTAAATCTGACATATAGTGCTTCCGATCTCTCACTCTTGAACCTCTCACCTCACTGAAGTATATGCGGTCGCACAATACGTCCTTCAGCCAGGGTACTGTTTAATGGATTGAACTGGGAACTGTCAATCATAATGATCCTGAAAACCCACAAGTTTACAGAGTTCCTAGAAAACCATATAATTATTCCGTTGGCAAAGGTAGAGATGAAAATGGAAACGCGAGATATTTTAAAAAGGCACTTCAGCACCATCGTATGGTGGACTGATGTAATTTCAGTAACTAATTCGTAATTGTATACCGAATTATACCAGAATTAACGAAACTATACAAATAAATATCTAAGGTATGTAGCTGAAACGCAGTTAATTGCCCTTGTTAGACTGTGTATAGGATATTTTTACGTCTGTCACTCACAGCAGAGGGTGTCAAACGGACAAAATACCGGAAAACACGCAAGACGCATCTGTGTGAAATGTCAGAGTTAATGTGTGTTTAAATCGTCAAAAATAGCCGAAGGAAAAGGTTACAGTGATTGCTGCTTCCTAATAGCTTGTCCCCAGGTAGAGAACTGTCCCCTGGCAGATACAGAGCCCCCACCGAGAACAAATAGACCCCCTACCTCACAACTAACTAGTTCCAATCAGTTCTGTAACAGTAAAATGACAGAATAGGGATTTCCGGAGAG
>JAZGTI010006125.1:0-24006 GCA_036877585.1 Botia kubotai | reverse complement strand
GGTCTCACAAGATAAGCATAAATACTATCGCTTTACCTGATTTGTTCAGATGCCGTTCAATTTTCCCTTCAAAACAAAGAAAAACAAAGATATTGGACACCCTGTAACAGCTGAGGTAAAATCATCATAAAAATGTATTACACACATAAAAGGAAGACATCAATACACAATTTTCACATTTTACATTCTGTAACAGAGGACTGGTTAATTCCCAGTTCCCCTTGCTAAACTTCTACACCACAGAACAGGATCACTCACAAAAACACGTAACCTTGACAAAAAGCTTAAAGATAAAATTCAGATAGCACATGAAGAGGTATGAGCATTGAAGTTATTAAGGGTGAGGTTTCTCCATCTGAGGGTTCTCAGGTGTTCCAGTGGCAGTGGAGAGATGCACTGCCCCCTGTTGGGCTGCCCCAGAAGAGTCTCTGCTGAGGGCATTTACGGCATCATCACCACTGGACTTACTGGAGCGGCTACTTCTGCAATTGGGATGCACTGCGGGCAGGAAAGAGCTGGACTCAGAAGTGACAACAATACTGGGGATCCAGCCAATCGTACCTCTTGAAACTGTCATTTCTGTATTATCGCCAGCCTGTAAACGCAGAGGTAAATGAATTACAGATATCTGCACATAGAAAAGAAAAATCACAAAGACGTAGCAATGAGAATGAACAGAGGAAGTCGACACCTGGAAAAAGACCCCAGTAATCTCACGTGTCAATTCCAGAGTGTCCAAAAAGATCTCAGCAATGTCTTAAAACTGCGTTCAGGTTTGTTAAAATACTTCCAAACTCTTCTGACGAAATTCTTAATTAAACTAAATAAAAAATTTAAACTAAGATGTTACAGTAAATAAAGCAGAACTGCAAACTTTATTAAATCATTATATAATATACAAAATTAACAAGAGAGGAAAGTTGGCCATGCTGACCAAGTACCATATATGGTGACCCTTATGTTTTTCATCTGCATTTAACCCATCCAACTTAGTGCCCACACAAGGAGTAATGTGAACACACAGCACACCATGAACACACACACCTCGGGGCAGTGGGCATTCACTGCAGTGCCCAAAAACCAATTGGGGTAAGGTGCCTTGCTCAAGGGCACCTCAGCTGATTCCTGTCAGCATGGGGAATCAAACCAGCAACCATTCAGGTTACAAATCAGACTCTTACGATTAGGCCATTTAACCATGATGGTACGGTATGGTTATTGTTTTTTTAAATCTAAAACATGAGACACCTTGAACAACCTTGGTTATAAACTAAATCTTAAAACAGATTTTCCACAGCAAATAACACTTCTATAATCATTTAAACAATTTTGCTCCACGTGACCTCTGTGACAAAACACTGACAGCATTCTATAATTTACAATTCTATAATCACATGAATTATATTCATTTTGTTGATTGACATTTAAATATAACAGACCGAAAGCTGACTTTTCAATTCATTCTTTCAAGGGCACATTTCTTCTACAGAATGAAAACATGGAACAGTAATTTTATTATACGCTTTTCTTCTACAAGCCAAATTCAAAATCATTTAAAATTCATTCACTGATAACCTTGTTTTCTCAACAGGGCTGTAGGAGTCATCTCAATAGCAATCTAGACATTGGAACAGGCTTACATATTTTTGCCCAGAAATATTCAGGGCACAGATTGATGATTGATGCCGTCAGAAGTGAAGCATTTCTGAGGTCAGCTAATTGTAGCAATCACAACTCCTACAGGATTCTATGAAAGGTGTGCAGATTATCAGAAAGAGTTTATATCAAACTTAAACAAACTCACAGTTGACTTACAGCTAGAGGAAAAGTACGCTCAGGTTGAGCGGGTCCGACCACAGATGCGTCGTCCACATCAGAGGAGCTCTAGGTGAGAAATCACAGTGAGGTCACTACTTAGTTACTGTGCTGTACATACAGTACATTGAAGCATTTTAGGGTTCTCTTTTTTTATACAAGAAATTAAAAGATAATTGGACCAAAGCAAAACGCCAAAAATCACACTATAAAAGTTACAGGTATGTGTTACACATTTCACATCTTTTACAAAAGACTTGTGTAAGTCTGAAATTTACATCTCAGCCATAAATAAGCTAATTTGCACACAAACTCCACTCGTTCTCACTAGGATTATAAACATGGTAGCACAATCACGATTTGAGACATATGAGGTCACCTTTTCAAATATGCCTGAGTCATGGCTTTTGAGCTTAGACTTGAAGCTGGATGAGTTACATGGTTTGAAGTCTGTGACCTCTGCAGTGTCCCTGCTTATGTCACATGACACCTGACGGCTAGCTGGCCTGGAGCCCATGCTGGAGAGATCAGCCTCAGTATCTGTCCAGCCCTGAAGAATTAAAAATACACAAAACATGCACAAAATCCCCATATATGAATATGTGACAGAGTGACTTTAAATTACATAAACCTTTACAAACAATGTAAAGATCTATCAGGCTGACACACTTACAGATTCACTGTCAGAGGCTGAGGAGAGGCGGAACTTTCCGGTGCTGGTCCGGCGGAATGGCCCAGAGATGTCTGAGGACTGACTTGTGACAGTTGAACGGCGTGTGGACATTAAGCTGCTGTAAAACGAGTGGAGGTCACGCTTGGGGACACACAGCAGCATGCGGAGACATGGAATGTATTTTGCTATGGCCACCCTGACAAAAAGACAGATGCGGTACTGAGCAAATTATCAGTGGATCTGTTTTCACACAGGGCATAAATGGATCCAATCACTTGACACAGATCTGTCAATAGCAAATGCTGCTCTTCGGTCTTGTCAAATAATAATCATATTTAGCTACCATTGATGAAACACTGTGTAACATACAAATGAGAAATTACTGGTAGATACTATATTGACAGTTTATACACCAAAGTACAGTGTCTATTGTTATACTGAGAGGGAAAATATCTACTGACTAGACAGGTTAAAATGTGCATAGCTTATAAAGTTTAAAAATGTGTAATATACCATATAACCATTGATTTGTGAACTACAAAATAACATGTTACTGCATGTACTGTATATAGTCCTATTATATTTTTCAGTTATTAAATATTTGATCAAAATCATTAATCTTTTGTTGCATGCAATGACCTCACAGATGAGAAAAAAGACAAACGTGTTTAGGATGTTGTATGTTGTTATTTAATGTTTTGAGGATAAAAAATTAAAATAGCCTTTTACCCCCTGGGGTGTCACGCTACTGTCAGGATTCTCTGATTAATTACTCCGTATGCTCGGATGAATATTCAGGTTAATCACATTGGTCAAAGTGGAATTGTAAAGTAAACTCATAAGCAAGGCCTGTTTCTGATGTCAGTGATCAATTTGTGAAAATTAAAACAATCACAATTTGCCTCAGGGGGCCGGAGCAGGTAATCAGGGGGCAACGGTGGCCAGAGCAGGTAATCTAATCACATGTTCTGTGTTAATGGATAAAGTGTGTTTGAGTCCTCCAGAATGTTAGTCTTTTATAACCAGTTTAGGAATTAAAACAGAACCAGTCTGGATTATAAACATTTAGAACTGATAACACTGATACAAAGAGAATCAGGTGTGACTGCAGTACCTGTATTTGGGGTGTGTAATGGCATAGATGATGGGGTTGTGAATGGCTGAAGCTTTGGCTATCACAGCAGGTACTGAATTCATATATGGTGTGAGAATATCAGCATATCTGAGAAATAGAAGGAAAAGTACATGCATTAATTAACACGTCACAAAGTCTGAGTAGAATAGCTCAACAGGCTTTCTATTTTTATATTACGTACTAGGATTAACCATTAAATGTATGATTTAGTACATGTACATCAGCCATATATGTGCATGAGTTTGTATGTGTATATGGGTAAGAATTTGTTTACCCAGCAAAGGCCGTTAGTGCCACAGTTGAATAAGGAGACCAGGAGATGACGTACATGAGAATAACAATAAGAGCGATTTTTGCCATCTTCCATTCATTTTTCAACCGATGAAATCTTTTCATTGAGTCTCGCTTGTTGTCCCCATTAATTTTGCCCACAGCTCTTTAACAGACATGCAAATCAACACTTAGACGCTAATTAACAATATTCTTTCAAGAGAAAATCATTAACACTAATTATCAAGCCTTAATTGCAATCAAAATGTGTAACTGCATTTTTTAAATTACATCTATTTTAGCTGAGCCATACCTCAGAATGAATGAAATATATAATAACATTGACTGAGTACTTCAGTGTTACATTTCCAGCTCTGTATTAGTGTAAATTAAATAAAAAAAAGAAATATCATTTTTTTAATGTGGTCTTAAACTTTTGGCTCCCACTGAATGTTACACAATATCAGTTTTAAGTTTTTTTTTAAAGACTCACTCATTGTTGCTACGAATGGATCGAAAGATGAAGAAATAGCAATAGATGATGATGATGAGTGGAATGAAGAAGACGAAGATGAAGAGGAGCATAGTGTAAGCTCGCACGGAGGGTGTGAAGGTCATATAATCCCAAGTGCAGGAGGTCAACAGCCCTTCTGGAACATAAGCGCCTGCAGGACAGAGAAGGACAATATTACAATAACAGAGTTTGTGGAGGGAGATGGGGGCATCCAGCAGTTAAGCTTTTTACACCCTGTGAAATATTGTCAAAACTGGAACTAAATCAGAAAGAAAAAGGATTGAAATAAAATGCTGTCTGGCTGTTGTACAAATGCACTGAAACAGAATCTAATGCACACAACTGGGGATAGTTTTTAAGTATGCTGTAGTCTAAGTATTTTTTATCGGCACCACTCAAAGCCTGTCTTTCATGCGTGTGGGCTGCCATTATTTATCATCTCACTGAGGTTTGAGGTCGGTGTGCTGATCTGCAAAGAAAACATAAGCTGACAGAAATGTTAAATGAGACAGACACGCTTCGTGTGAAGAGTGAGGTGCCTGAAACCAAAAACAGAGAGTTCTGGAGAGACCAAAGAAGCTGGCTTTATCGGTCTATCCCTGTCACGCTAAAAGCCTGGGTCCTCAGAGACCTTCACTCAGCACAGATCAGACTTCAACAGTGCACTGCTTGCAGACCTGCCATTGGCCAACTACTCACATCTTTGTTTTGTGTGGACACGGATGATTCCGACTGCTCAGCTTACCTGTTCCAACAGATCTATGATTTTGATTCATGCTGTGAAAGGACTTTTAAGTAAGCATCTAAAGTCCCAGAGGAAAATGTTATTTCTCAGAGGTTGCTCTTTTGAGATCTCAGTGGTACTTCATTTAAGTATCAAATTTGTCTCAAATGTTTCATCTAAAATTGCAATTGCAGTTACAATCTACAATGTAGACTGTAGCTGAATAATCTGGATTTGGGTAAATTTGATGAAAAAATGTTTCATATTCATTGATCGCAGACTTGACAAAACTGAGCTCAGTTTGTGATACTGTTGAGACACTCTGAAACACTTACTCCAACCAAAGAAGGGTGGCAGACTCCAGCCAAGTGAATAGGCCCAGGCTCCCAGAAGAATCAGAACAGCTCTCTTTTGAGATAACACGCCGATGGAGGCCAGCGGACGCGTGATCACGAAGTATCGATCCACGGCAATGACGGTAAGTGTGATCATGGAGCAGATGCCAAATAAAGCCCCGCAGAATGCATATAGCTCACAGCCTGGAGATCAGGAAACAGAATTAGGTAAGACTGTATGGAGCCAAAACTACAACATATACATTGTATAATACATTACACAGTTTCATTTCCAGGGAGACCGGGAACATTTCCAGGGAGACCGGGAAATAAGTGAAACTAAAATACCCACAGTATGTGATTCACATCACTTCATACCTACATTTTTAGACCTCATTAAGTACAATTTAGCATATTGAATATGGTGCTATTTTAAATACAAGTATAATATTTACTTGCAACATAAGTGTAACAAACACAAACAAAAAGAGAAAGAAAGTGTCTGAAGGTCCAGGGAGGTAAGAATGTTTGACTGCACACGCAACAACAGGTCAGCACTAAACAGGTCAGACAGAAGAAGGATGTGCAGAGAATAGAGTAACAGGTGACTTCACATCATTACTTTTGACATTCACACAGTCTGACACTCTGCTAATCCACCCGAAAGAAAGGCATTCACAGTTTGGTTAATCGCATATCTGCAACATACACGCACCTGTCCACCTGTGTGAGGAAAATAAACAAATCGACTAGCGATGTGTTTATATAAATGTGATTTATGATAACGTTTCTCAGAATACATTTACTGGATGCATTTTTATTATTAACATTATATTAAAGCTTCTGTTATTGCAGATAATCCTCTAACTCATCAGGAAGTCTTCTCCTACACCTTGTCAGATAGATTATGCTTTTAGGTTAATCTATTCTGGATAGAGAGAGGATTTTTGTTAGTTGTATCTGACTTGTATCTGAGTGTAACAGCTTTCAGAGGAATCAAGCATATGGTTGTCACAATCAAACTGCTGGCTGATCAAATTGTGCCTTGTTTTATGGCTCACAGAAACAGGAAGCACACATTTTAACTAAGCCTTTTCAATCATATAAAACTGGGTCAGAGGGAAACTGTCAAACTTCGCTCATAATGCACCTTACAACAGAGTGACCAATGGATGGCAATGAAGAAGATAATACAATAAAACAATACAAAAATCAAACTGTTTTGTTTTGAAAACAGTTTTTCCCCCAGTAAATTTATGTTTGGAATGACTATAAATTTGGGGTGAGCTGTATTTAGAGTCTGCTATTAAAATAAGTTTGAGTTGTTTGACTTTACTGTAATTCATTACTGTATGTTACTGTAGTTGTTTACTGTAGTTTTTTTTTTGAGTCTGCTTTTAATTTTTTTCCATCTGCATGGGAACAACATCAGAACTGCACAAGCAACATCAGAACCGCAGATTCTATTTACAGTGCTATACAATCATCTCACGGTGTCCGAAAATATTGGTTACCCCGTGTAAAACGTTAACCTTTATGCTTTATCAAATGATACAGCCCCAGAATTGGCCATCTCCACCTACATGATAAAACTATCAGACTGGGTGACCTCATGTTCTGCCTATTTCCTGTCAAAGAAGGAGGAGTGGAAGGCAATTTCACACCTATCTAGTAAACTTTTCCAAAGATCAGTATCAATCGGCTAACAATCTTCAGAATCACCGAGCAGACTCTCAATACAAACGCCAGTTAGCTGAAGTCATCAACAAAAACCCAGTCAGGGCTGATGATGGCAATTAAGACTCGGTCCTGATAAGAACTGACATTTAAGCCCCTGAGGGATGAAAGATTTCTAATACCATGAGCAGCAGTTTTACCACTGAGCAACACAACTAGCTAGTCTGTAAAACAAAATCACTGTTCAAAGCCACACAAAGCACAGCTTTAGGATCAATTTATGCATATTGGTTTTAATTCATTAAACTAGTGACTGAAAAAGAAACAATAGTTTTTTGCTTTAAAAGGTTAAATAAGATTAAAACTGAAGCATGTATCTAAATAGATTTCTGAGAAACCAATGCTGTATCCAAGGAAACCTCTTATTAATTTAAACCTAAGTCAATCTATAAAAGTGATTCGTTTTTTTTAAGTCTATCTCTCCTTTAATTAGCGTTTAATTTAATTAACAGTGTAAAAAGTAAATTATGGACCTACATGTTTTATTTCTGACAGTGTCTATGAAATAACCTGTGAACTATAGATTTAATTTGGTAGTTTTAGGAATTAGGTTTAGGTTAGTAGGCATTACAAATAGCTTTATATAATGTGTCTTCATTTGGATAAACGCATACCTTTCTCCCCAAAGATCCATCTCTTGTGCATGCTGGTGGTGAAGAAGATAGGTGCTTGTGTGGCACACATGAGGAAGTCTGTGATGGCCAGATTTATTATAAACAGGTTTGCTGGTGTTCTGAGGGTCCGGCTCCTGCTCACACACACACACACACACACACACAAAGCCATCATTTGAAGTGCAGTTAATTACATTTGGAAATACCTTTCTACTACAATGTAAACAAAGCAAACGTATTGAAATGGTTTCCATGACTCATCAATGCCTCTCCACATACATCCAATGTGCATTGTTTCTTTAAATGTCCTCTAACTGAGGTCTAAATGAGGATCTTTGATCCATTTAAATTTTCCCCTTGACAGTTATTATTACTCAAGTCATAAATGGCTGTTAAAATACATGGCACCTTACAAAGTAAATGGCCAATGAATCACACCTCAATTAACTACTATATCAGAAGTATTACCACTCAACTCACAAGGTCACATTTTTGTATCATTCTTGAGTAATATCATATTAAACACTTTTGACATGCTTTCCATACATCACCTTTATTAACTAATATAGTATTAGTATAGTATTATACTATACTATATTATACTATATTATATATTATATATACTATATCATACTATAGTATATAGTATGATATAGTATGACCAATTAGAATAGTATTTACTTCATTAAAAAGTGAATATTAATATGTAGTAGAGTGATAGAGAGAATTGTCACAAGAGTGAGATGAGCAGACGTTTATACTCTTTGCATTGTGATTGACAAAATTAGTTCAACACACTCCTCTTAAACATTTATTTAGAACTCCAAAAAACAGAGAATGCAAAATCACATCTACTCCAGAGGTTATTGACACGCATGGTTTATTGGTATGTTAATGTTAAGCATCAATACATCTTACTATAGTTTAAGTTCTTATCAACATTTTCATACAGATCAACAGTTGCTAACAGATCACGAATGCTAAGCGATCTTCGCACCTGCTGAAGGCATAGATGACCAGGAAGTTGCCCACCATTCCAGTGATGCCGACAGCAAGAATCACAGCACCAATAGTGTAATGAGCGTGATCAGGCACATCCACCGTACGGAAAGGGTACACAGACTTTTCCACCATGGCAACCTTGAAGACACAGCAGTGCACATTCATTAACAGCTCAAATGAAAAGCCACTGTTGCTGCTTCATAATGAACTTTGCATCTAAGCATGTGCGACATGTCTGAACCCAATTGACACCAACAGCAAAACAGACATTTGCATTATTTAAAGGATAACAACAGAAATATTCAATATACAGTATAAATATAATATAACTTTAGTACATAGTAAATGTTTTGTATATTTAAACATATAACAGACTGATTTCCATCACTTATCTTTGGACCGTTAAAGCTGTCTCTTTGTTGTCCAGCTGTTTATCTAAATTACTTTCCTAAATTTCCTAAATTTAAAGCAATGAAATAGATTTTCATTTTAAAATATAATGTTTTTCCAGGAATTATAACACTACAGTATGCAACAGAAAGTCTTGAACTAACTGGATGAGTGTTCCAAATTCATCCTGTAGCTTTATCCGTCAGTTAACATACACAGACACGCAATGTGAATTTTCTAATTAATCCCTGACACCTGCAAAATCAAAGCAGAAATGTAAGAAATGTCAGTTAACTGACATTCAGAGCTGCCTAAATCCCTCACAGACAGAAATGTGTGTGTGCTTTGGCGACAAGTAATTTGATGTTATATTCTTAAGTAGTCAGTGTAATGTTGTAAAAATGATACAAAATAAAAACAATATTTAAATAACTTTTGAAAATCTTAAATACAATTTACATTAGGCGAAGAACTTCCACTGTTTATACTGCAAAAAAAGACAGTAATCCTAAGAACAATGATTTATTTTGAATAGTGTTTTATTTATTTTACTTGGCCTTATAAAATATAGAAAGCAACATGTAAATATTTTAAATAAAAAAAAAATAAAGCAAGTGCAATTCTTTTTTACAGAGCAATTATGATTTGAAATTCTGTGCATGCACAAATTTTATTCGGCTGACATTTGTTTACTGCATTTTCCTCAGGAAGAGGTTTAATGAAAAGACCTTTAGTGGCAGAACTCAAGGCACACGAGACTCAAGCACTCCAGCAAAAGTCATATTAAGGCAGAGGAGTGTAATCTGTTTGGCCATGCTGGATGAAATATGACAAAGTAGATTCTGTCACTGCCTTCAAATGATGACGCGGAGTCATCACTTTCTCAACAAACTGTCAAATTATTTAACTGCATTTTAAGCATTGTGCCGTGTTACGTAAAATATAAAGCCTGTTTTAACAGAATCGTGCATTTTTCTCTACAGACACCATCAAGCGTTGTCTCATGTGGTATTTACTAACCACACAACCAAAGCAAAGTGATACAAATCATGAATCTCATCAACCAAAACCGGCATGGTCCATTTTATGTCATTTACATTTATTCATTTAGCAGATGCTTTTATCCAAAGGAAATTACAAAGAGAGAGCGCATTTAACATTTTGCCCTAGGAACCAATATACCTACTCTACAAAGCTACATTTACAAGTGGGGACAGGATGAACAGTGGAAGAAGGCTGTTTTTTAAAACAATGTTAAAAAAAAAAAAAAAAGTTTCACAAGGTTATAATGGTCTTGACCGATCGGAAGGAGGTTGGTAGTTAATTCCACCAGACAGGAACAGAAAAGGTTTGTTTGTTTTATAGAGAGATCTGGTATCTCATTGTGAGGAAACAATCAAGCATCACTCATTTACAGAATGTAGTTGGCAGGAGGGGACGTATATCTGATGGAGTGAGTTAAGGTAGGAGGGTGAAGTTTCGGTGACTGTCCTAAAGACCAGGGTCAGAGATTTAAATTTGATGTGGAATGTCATCAAAACTTTTTTAAACTACTTCACATCCTGGACTGCGCTGCTGAATTTATTTGTTCTGAAGTTATTCCAAAATACATCAGCAGCCATTACCGTGTGTTTTTGTTCATTATTTCTGAGTTTGGCTTTCAAATGAAGATCTAAGCAATGAAAACTTTGAGAGCTGAGATAAGAAAGTCTTATTTTTCCGGAATAAAGAGGATTCTAATGAAATAGGGTCTCACATCTGTTTTCCACTCAAGAATAATATGACAGTAACCTTGTCAATGCTGTTAAAGTGAGATTGTTTAAAGATCTCAGATTCTTAATAACTAATGAACAATGTCTCTATTCAAGAGCAAAAGAATTTATAGATCAGATGTTGCTTTGCACACCGGCAAATGTTTGTAATAACTTATGCAAATATGATACAATCAACATTTCTTTCATAGTTATTTAAATTGAGAAATTATGCAACCATTTTTAAATAATCTATGGAACATCACATGGGAGAATAAATCACTATGTATGTCAATTTTCATTAGTACACTGGAAATGTTTTATTGTGACACTGTGGGAAGTGAGATCATGTAAAGAAACAGAATCAACAGCCAAGTCAAACAGTGACTGTAATTTAAGTCACTGTGTGACAGTTAGCCTTTATTCTTTTTTGTGATACTTCGGATGACACTAAATTAATAGCATAAACCTTCTTTAGACATACAGTAATATAGAATTTAAAAATTATGGTTCAATCCTAAAATTGAACTACCTTTAAAATTCGTTTGTCGGCACACTGTTACTGCACCCTTGGCCCAAATCACTGTTTGAATTGACTTTACGCTATGAATTTACAGTGAAAAAGGATGTTCCCAGCTGTCCTTCATATCCGGATAAGG
Organism: Botia kubotai; assembly: GCA_036877585.1. Lineage (NCBI taxonomy): Eukaryota > Metazoa > Chordata > Actinopteri > Cypriniformes > Botiidae > Botia > Botia kubotai. The sequence goes on along the minus strand of JAZGTI010006125.1, from coordinate 12,387 downwards.
TCTCTCATGCTCCAGATGCTACTGCTCTTGTTTGACTGCATTAGCATGATTACTTAGCACAGTTAGACAGTAAAGCTGCCTAAGCTTAGTTAAACACATGTCCTGCCAATACCTCCTGCTCTTTAATCTGAAACTGTTTCCCCCACACCACCCTAAGCTTTTCATTTGCAGTCTTTACATGCTGTCGTCCAACTTTTCTTCTGTCAAAATACAAAAGAATGCTGCATTTCTGTAAGAAGCATTCGAAAAATTATAACTACCTTGGTTGATTTACAAAATATTGGTTTTAATACCATAAATTACGTAATTTGGAATGTTATTAATAGTTTTTCAAACAAAAAGAATAATAGTAAAAAAAAATTTAATTGTTTATAAAAACGTTCTATTATTGTTATACAAGCACACAAACTACAAAATACAATCTCGAAACCCAAACAAACATCCCTACTGTACTGTACATCACCAAAACAAGATCCTCTCTGTGCTAAAACATCAAACTAAGAGAAAGAGGATTTTTTATCCTTATATCCTATGATCAGTGAGGCTGTTTTTTTAATGTGATGTATTGACATCAGCTTGGAATAAAAAGATGAACGCCTAAAAAGATCTAATGCTAAATACACAACATCCATTACTGTTATTAGTAGACTTAAATCTATGTCACTATGGCCTGGATATATAAACACTGTTTGCTTCCACGCCTTCCTGGGTGTCAAAAGGTTTCTGGGTGACATTTTAGCACAAGCACGCACATGTATTTTAATTTTCTGATAAACATGAACCAAATGTGCATCCTTTTAAAGAAGATGCTCAAGGCTCAGAATTACATAATCTTTTAAAGTTTAAGAAGAGAATGCTTTTGGGGGTGGTGGGGCCAAGATACCTTATTAGGTTATAAATACAGCACCCCCTACTGATCATTTTGTGTTACAACATTGTGGCAGAGATTAAGTCTTTAACATAGCCCTTACTGAAGAGGACTCATGTAAGATAAAATGATTCTGATCAAAGTTCTGGTTGTTTCAAGGTAATTAAAAGTTATAATCCATTTAAATCATGTGTTTAAATGAATGTTACACGACTATCACAATAATTATCTCATTTTAATAATCATTTAATTGACAATAAATTGTACAGCCAAGAACAAGTTATTAGTTGTAGCTGTGTTCTTGTGGTACGGTGTGATTGTGGTACGGCTTTACAAAGTGACCAGTTTCATAAAGATTAAACATGTCTCGTGTTCAGTTTTTTAAACAAATATATAAAATAATAGCTTAATATACTACTATATTAATGTCTTAAAAATAACGAGTTTAACATTTTAAAAGTAATATGTAATTTGTTATTTGTTGGTTAAACCGGACAATATTTACTGCTTCTGGTCTTGTGTGAGCAGACCTCAGTACTCTAGCAAGAGAGCCCATGTGGATGAAGACCGTGTATCACATCTGTGTGGCACAGTGTGCCTGTGTAAATCAATGGCTCAATGTTTGAAAATGATCTCAGTTAAAACCCAGAATCTTCACAGACCACAGTTTGAAGACATACTGTATATATGGTAATGTGATTAACTCCAAGGGACAGTTTCAGTCATGTGTGTCTAGGAATTAAGATTTAAATGAAAATATCAAATGCAACGCTCCAGTCGCTTAAGACGTGACTCATCTCGACAGAGTCAAAAGACAATGCGTGAACTCAAAGCATGAATATTCAAACAATTTAAACAAACACAGGTGTCATTTACAATTAACTGTTTGAATTAACTATCAGAATACCATAAGTGAGTAAAAGATGTAAGTACACTAAGGGGTAAATGTGGGATATTGTTTAGAAATACATTTTAAATTTGTTTGCAAAGATGCTCCTAGGCTATTTCTAAGTCCACACCAGCAATCCTACTAAAACTAAATTGTGTGGTTGTTTAAGCGCCCTTTACATGCATTTTACATGATATATGACATTGAATTTCTACTGTTATTGCTTTTTAGTCACTATATTAACAAAACAATGTTAGTTTGAAACACAAAAGTATAATGCACAACGCTGATATTGCAAATATCTTAACGATCGAAGCAACGTCGTATGTCAGTAAAGTATACATTTTACAAGGATAAATACATGTACATAACATGACAAGCATTTCAGGCATTTTTTCCCAAATATTTCCACATAGACCTCGTCAATGAGCAAATAACAATATGCACTTGAAATGTCGAGAAGCATTTGGTACAAACGAAAGGCTTTACTTACAGGTGTAGTCATGAGGGGTAAGTCCACCAGCTGATACGCGCTCACCGCGGAATTGTTCCACGAGGAGAGGGTTTCCACGATGCGCGTGCAATTGGGGTCTTGGGTCGGGCAGGAGATGCCCTTCCTCGTGGATCGCAGGGGACCGCTCATCATCAGAGGCACAGCAAAAGACTTTCGGTCGAGGAGAAAACGGGTAAAGATTCACACGTGCTTTCTCTAAACGAGCGCTAAAAGAGCGCGTGAAATTGTATCAGCGGCGCGCCTCAGTTGCGCTGTGGATCTTAGCTGAACTCTACTGAACCTACTAACCCACACCTTCATATTTAACACAGAGACAGACACTTATGTAATTACATCATCATTACCATGATGACCTTACCCTAGAAAAGTTGCCTATGTCAAGGTATTAAATAAAGGTATTAGGTAAACCGAGGCATAATGCCCGTTACTCTGTTAAACTTAAACACTTAAAAGACTGATTATAAATTTGTAACATTATTTTTAAATACTTATTTAATTTTACTTTAACTTATTTAATTTTGATTTTCTGAGACCGCTAAAGACCACAACTGTTTTAATATATTACACTTTTTTGGGAAATAACATTGCAACTGGAGATACACAGTTAACTAACAGTTAACTAACACAACAACATTAATTTCAGTTGGTATGTCTATCTTTTGCTGTAATGACAGCATGCACTTGAACTGGAGCGGACTCCACAAGTTGAAAGCAAGTTGAAAGCAAATCTGATGATCCTTATAAGTAGATGTGGATCCATCCTCAAACATGTTGTCTTTTGTCTACTATGACTTCTTTAAATAACAGCTTTAAATAACATAAAAAGGTGACCACCCTTAGAAGTAATTACATTAACACGCCTAAGGTTTTGTTTGCAGAATGTTTTAACAATATAAAATAAGGACAGTGGTTTAAAAAGGACACATAATAGGGCGAAGAACAGAGAAAGGGAAATTTGTTCAGGGGCTGCTTTTAGTGAAGTAAATGGAGAATCAGACAGACCAGAATGGGTCAGTCATTTTCCATGGTATCATTTTAACTGAAAACTACTGGCCAGAATCGCTCACATAGACCCACAGTTCTTAGTACCTGCCTTTGCAGAACATTAATCCATGCAACAGTTCAGAGCACTGATAATACATATGTCACATGAAAGCAACACAGGAAATCCCAAAAGGTGGATTTGATTCAGTTTGAAATGTAAGATGGAAAGTAAACTCTTAGATTCTGAAACATCTTTAAAAAATATTTCAACAAAGAAAGTGAAAGTTTGTTGATTTACTTATAAGCAACTAGCAGTTATGCCAAATTCACAAATAATATTATATAAATCATGCCTGTGACATGCAAACACGTAAATTTATTACGTTAGCAAATCTGACAAACTTCAGAAGTATTAAGCCCAGTTAAAATCTCAGAAGGGCAGCCATATTATGACAATAAAGCTAATCTCTTCCTGACCTGTGAATTGATGACAAGCAGATTGTACAAATTCACATGAATTAGCCATCAGATTGCTAAAGCGTAAAATTGCCATGAGATTGTGTTGGAGGCTGCATGGTGCCCAGGGCGACAGTGTCACAGTATTAGAATTTTTAAACTATTCAAGAAACTAACTGCTCAGTTTCTTGAAGAGCCTGTGTAACTGATGTTGATGTGTATATGTCAGCAAGGGCACAACATTCTCCAACTGTTCAATCAAGACTGGCCGTTAACAGGGGATAACATCTAACAGACCCAGCAATTTGGGGAAGTAGCTTAAGACATTCATAGCTTTGTGGCAGAGAAAATAATTTTGAAAATATATGCTAACATGTCTTCAAGGCAGCTGTTAGTTTTGGTCACAAAATGGAAGTGGCAAGTAATAGAACTAGACTTGTTTTATGCTTTAACAGAGAAGATAGTTTTTTCCTTTACTGTGTATTTGATAACTTAGTTACAATTGTGCTTTTCTGACATACTATGCTCTCTTATGGAAGAATACAATTATCTGATATGAATATGTCTGAACAGAAATGAAGAGTGCTTTTGTACAGCATTATGTGCTGTGTGCAGAATGGAATCTGTTCTTTAGACAATTAAAATGTGGCTTCAATCAGAAATGAATACACAGTCGCAAAAGAAGCACACACATACAGACTTTAACAGTAATAACATCAATGAAAAAACTAAATGTCATTAATATACAAGCAACAAGCAGTGACTAAACCACATTTACAGTTTCATCACATATTCGCAATAATCCCACTTATCTGGTAACATACTGGCAGGCTTATGAAACCAGATTTTATACAGTAGGGATTAAGGCAACTCTGTTTTAATATCACAGGACAGACTGTACATTTAACCACAGGTCTGAAGCATCAATTTACCTGGGGAATAATTAAATATATATTGTAATGTTGTAATACAATGCATTACAGCTTGGATTGATACAGGAACATTTTTCCATGTCAAGTTATATTTGACCTTTACAGTTTTTATAAAAAATTACGTTTAAAAAGTCATGCACATTATATGTAATTTATTTACCATTTTGAGTTTTAAAGTAAAACTTTTTTAATCTCAGAAATATTTTTTGCAAACATGTAAAAATTATGAAATTATGAAAGCAAAACAGTTTAAATTGTTCACAGTTACTTAGGATTAATAATTGGTCCTGTTTTTTCACAGACAAATGTTGAACAGTAATTTATAGTAAAAAGAATGAGTAATTTGGTTCAGATTTGAACCAGTTGAATTGGTTGTTTTAACCCACTGAGCTGAACCACATCCTCCATAAATGTGCATCAATGTGAATCAACAACAACAAACAACAAAGCAATCTTCTATTTCCTGTACAAATACAGATGTAACAAGTTCTTGCGTACAAGCTATTTGCCCAGTATTAAGTAGGTTAAAACCTTTCCACTTTCCAGTACAACACTTTTTCTGTAGATAAAAAGTTTGTTTTTGAAAAGATTTTCTTCCTTAAACAGATAAAATGTGACTCAGCTCTGTAAACATGATGCCTTTGTTTCTGCTTGGTTCAAATCCATACAGTAGTTGATTCAACCCACTTTGAATTTTATTAAAATGAAGATTTCCCATAGTGATTAGATTAATGCTCATTAAATCTTTATAAGTATTGACAAATGACGGGCTTTGACAACAAAAATCTACTATGCAGGGGAGAATGGTAATTTAAACCCAACATAATCCAGAGTCCCTTTAGATTACAGAAAAACAGAAATCTAGAACTCTCCTGTTGATGATCAAGTTTTGCACGGTCGCTTTGCAGATTTTAACTGAAGATAAGACTCTTCTGCTTTTGCAAGCTTTTAAATGCCTTTTTAATTTAGTTGGACAGCAGTGCCAAAGTACACCGTGATACATGATTTTCATTGGTTCATTGTAGCACCTCAAAAACCCAAGTTCCAAGTTCAAAAACCCTGTGCTAATCAGAAAACATACTGGGCTTTGATGTACCAGTACATAGATGCTTTTTTAAAGATCTAGAGCAGAAGCTTAGATGATGTAACATTAAAAGCAGGGTTTTTTGAACTTTACAGACCCAAAGACCACCCATCCAGACTTTCAGAGTCTGAATGGGGGGACTGCTAATATAAAATAGCTGATGTTTCTCTGCAACATTTTTTAATAACTTCTATTAATAATTTTTACAAATATTATTACCTTTTCTATACAGCTCCATCACAAGGTTTTGCAGTTTTGCAACATTTGCAGCTTGGTAACAAACTTACAGAACTATATTGTAAATAAGCTTTAAAAGTTGAAAGCATTGCTCAGCACATTTGGTGGTTGTGTAGAACTACTTGATTGCCACCATGTTTTCCTTTCTTAAGAGAAGAATACTTTTTTGACCACAAGTTTCAAACTTGTCAACTTAAATGTGCATCACATGTAGGACAGTCTTAAAATGTGAATCATCTTCCATCCGGTCTTTTGTTGTGAGGAGTAAATGCTTTTCCAAGAAAGACCCTATGTTTCACTTAATCACACAATTTGAGAGGTTCTTGAAGACTTGTGACGTTCTTTGTGATTCCAGCTCATTACAAAACTATAAAGAAGAAACCTTGTGCTTATTCCCATCCACACAGCAAACTTTCACACCAAATAGAAATGGTAGTTGTCCCACTGACCTCAACATGTTGCTTTGCAATTTCTTATTGCAAAGCAACATGACTATTTGCCATTGCAATGTGACAGTGGTTAACATGGTATCTTTCCTTGTACACAGTAGTATTCCAAAGTAATCAAAGAGTAATAAAGGAAAACACAATGTAGGCTGCAGTGGTTTAGAGGTGTCCATAAAGGAAATATTAAATTTTACTGGCCTGTTTTTGCACTTCCTGCCCTATCATGCTTTTCCTGTCTTTACACACCTTTAAACTTGAATTAGTTTCTTATGCAGTGCAACTACTTCATTTACCTTTAATGTACTTTAGCCTCCTATATTTGTTTCCAGGAAACATACAAGCATAAACATTTACCTTGAATGCATTGTGTGCAGCTTCAGAAAAATGTGTCTGCCACACACATATATATAATATATATAATGTTAAAGTATTTTATCACTACATGCATTCTTAGAATTCTTGGTTCTTAGAACTCATGACCTTGGGGTTGCTAGCCCTATTCACACCATTCACTTATTGAGCTACAGGAAAGCAAAACACGAAGTAAAAATAATTTTAAAAAGCTTAAATATAATGACTACACAATTGTATACCCTCTACACAAAAGTACCTTCTAGTTACTAAGAAACTCCCATGAACCCATTACTGTTATGAAATTCAAAACAACACTGGCAAAAGACCATTGACATCACACCAATTTGTTTGTGATTGTGTAAATTTGATTGTTAGTGTTCGAGGTAGTGATGGACCGAAATCTTGGAGGACTCACAGTGGGTCAAGGTTAACAGAAGGGCGCTTTGTGATTGGACAGCAGGGAGATATCACAACCAATTAGAACACAGCATGTCCTCACATCAGCCAATGGAGGTCCTTTCAACCCTAAACAAGCATATTTAAAGTGGCATGTAAGCGCAGACATTACAGAAACTATAAAAACATATCTATAAGAACATTATAGATATCATCATAGAAACATTATTACTTTTAAGTCATTTTAAAAAATAGTCTGCATCTTTATACTGGAGCTCTGTGCTGCTGGACCTTTACCAAAATCTCTAATTTACAGAGATTTCTGTGGAGGATTTAATTTGCATGTTGTATCAGAACTGAATATATTTATAGGATTATACTTGCAGTTTAATGGAGGATTCAGTTTTATGAGCCCACATGCAGAGTATAGCTAGAAAAATATATACTGTAAAGAAACTTCCATGAGTTATAATACTTTATAATATTTTTATGACTTTGCTAGGCAATTTAAGTTTTCCATTGGACCGTTTGAAGGTCTATGAACTCATGAAGATTGTTTTGATTTAACAGGACATGAGCAGTCATGCAGAAACAAGGTATAGTGTGAATGCTTAAATAACCATATTTGGGGAAAAGGCAGTCTGAGAAATGGTCCAGTATTCTGCTCCTGACAGGAGCTCAATAAAACTTTATTGCAAAAATACAGGTTCATTTCTAGCACAGCATTTACAACAAGTCCAAATCTGTCTATATTTAAGGTCAAAGACTGAATCTGAGTCTGTACACACTTACATACAGCCTTGCTGTTTTGCCATATCTGTTTGTAATTTAATTCACAACAAAAGGAAAAAAGAAAGGAAGGGCAATTCAGTCACAGATCAGTGTTTTGCCAGGGCAGTGGTGCACTGCATATTGGCCAAGCAAAAAAGCTTTAGATAAATCACCCAGTGGGAACTCAATGCAGAGGCACTCTGATTTACTGTTAGGTCATAGTACATGCAAAACTGTTTTGGTGAAACAAGAGAGCATGTGATTGGTTGAGGTATTTGGCATGCTTTAATCAGTGATCATGTATGAAAAGCTTTAATAAAATTTGGCCGTGTTTCAAAATAAACTACTCTTACTAGTGTCCACTACGATAAGCGGGTAACACTTTCATTTCCATGAAATGGCACATTTGCACTGTAAAATTCAGCTGACAGCAGAGATTTCTTTACACTCAGAACACTCTTTAAACTCTTTTTTTACACTGTGTATTAAATTGTAACCAAGTCAATGATCTCAGGCCACGTTTAAACTAAACAGTGTCTGAGAAATTAAAAAGTTAAAAATAAAACAGTCATTCTCCAGTTGGGGGAAAATATTAAACCATCTTTTTAACAATTGCAATTATTTAATTTAGCACTGTTATAATAAGAATTATAAGGCTGCAATTCTATAAAATAGAAACCCAATTGTGTTGCCTTTCACAAACCAAGGCACTGCAGAATACTCTGTCCTTTAATCATCTATGTCTCAAGTCTGGAAAACAGTTTTTGCACTTAACAATACATGTAAGATATATAGAAATCAAGAAGTTAAACTGCTGCTACTACAAAATCTAAAAAAAAAAGATCACACTTAGGAGCCGTTGATGCTACTATTACGCGCAACAATACTTTACATAAAAATACCGACACAAATGCCAATGAGGTTGTGGTAAGTTGACTGTTGGTACAATGGCTAAATCTGATGTACCTCTAATTACTTATGCACATATATGTTACAGCTCTCTAAATTTAGTTACACAAACATCTGTTTTCCCATAATAATGGGAGAAGTTACAACGGAGGAACGCTTCTAACGTAACACTTCTAAAGTGCACTAAACTTGTGTTAACATAGTTAAATTACAATCACAGAACTAAGTTAGGTTAGCTTGGAATGCTAATTCAAAAGAGCGTAAAGTAAAGCAAGTGTTATAGAACTTGTGCATATATGGAGTAGACACTGTTTATCAGCAGGCAATGTTTGGCAGCCTTGTTACTTTGTGTGTTTGCATTGGTTTAAATTGCAGTCATTTCAGCATCCCACACGTCAGGCTGCAAAGTGTTCGGTTCTTCACAGCAACTTGGGCTTTGTGCTGAGATAGAGGCCGTTGTGAACTTAACTCTATGTGCAGAACTGAATGTATTAGCTGTTGAAATGCTTTCTAGATATAAACATAGGGAGTGGATGTTCTCCTCTCTCCAGTGCAGTTTGAAAGCTTTGAAACTGTGTGTAAAATACCGTTATAGAACAAAGCCATTCCCCATCCATAATAATTGGTCTGATGCAAGGTTGACACCAACCATCTATTAAATGCATGAGTGCCCTGCTTTATAATGCTATTGCTGATATTATTCTGCTTCTCCTCTGCTCTCCACAGCGCCAAAGAAGTTGGTGAAGGGGTTTATACTGAAATTTATTCACAAAGTCAAGTCAAAGAAAGAGTTTGTAGAAGGACGTCAGATCCATTTCAGTGATGTATTCCAGAATGTATATTAATGACTCAGTTGGGCATCCTGTAGTGGTTCATATGGGCTCTGCAGGTTTGGCAATAGGTTCTGGAGGGCTCAGCTGGGTTATTTTTGCACAGGGAGCAGAGATAGGCAGGAGGACCACGGGAAGTACCACCACGTGGTTCTGGCCTGGGCAAGACACGATTGTCTCTAGGAGCAATCCTATGGTCTGCAGTCCTCCAATCTCGTTCAGGGGGCATATCTAGGCGGAGGGGCTGGCCGGGGGGCTCTCCAGCCAGATGTGGGTGATGATGGCTAAAATGATGTGGGATTGGGGTAGATGAAGGAACACGACTGGTTTGTTGCTGGGGCTGTCTGTAAACACCATCCATTGTCCTGCCTGGGGGAGCAGTACAGTGAGAGCGGGACATCGTGGCATAGGCTTTGTCTGGGTGGCTCCGGGGCCCTGGAGCAGCTGAGTGCACAGGAGGTCCAGAGGAAGTTGACCTACGGAGTGCCCTCGGAAGAGTGCCATAGTTCAGTGCAACATTGTGGTAGTTTTCACGGGAGAACGCTTCACCCCCGTCAAACACAGCCATAAACTTGTTGGCCTTCTGGCAATCTCCTGCAGAGAGTATTATAAAGATTATTGACGTTGTTGTTTAACCACAATAATGCTTGTAGGGGACAACAAACACTTACAGTGACAAACTGAATGCAACACGTATTATGGAGCTCACATGATCCATATTATCAACAAACAGAAAATCTAACAAACAAGAAAGTGTTTTAAGTCGAACCTTTGGCCAGAAAACTGATGGAACATACAATCAGACAACAACAATAATGACAGCGTCCTCCATTCACACAATGGAAAATATGTTTGTGATATGGAGGCTGCAGGAGGAGGGGGGATGGTTACCTGTTTGTCCACGAGAGGGCCCCAGTGCATTGGGCCTCAGTGTCTGCTGGTGCAGGTGTGGTGGAGGGGCGGGGTGGTGCCGGTGGCTTGGGTGAAGGTATTGGGGTTGTGGCTCATGAAAGAACATGGGATGGTTGTGGGAAGAGGGAGATAAAACATGCGGGGAGGTGCTGGAGCAACGTGTTGGGAGTTGCAGGCCTGCATGCTTGGGCATCCGGGAGACAGGGGGATCCTTTATAAAATAAACATGGAAACGATAAATGAAGGAAATGACAGAGAAAAAGAGAAAAGAAGTGCAAAAGTGTATATGGCAAGAACAATAAATGTAAAACAATATGGCAAAAACAGAAATAAAAGTACAAATTGGCAACAAAAATATAGATGTAAATATTCAGATCAAACAGAAATTTCTAAACTGCTTTCAAATAAATAAGTTTTACAAGCCAAAGTTTTATTATGTTCAGTGTACAGCTGCAATTTGTAAAACAAATTGCCCTTAGTAAACCAGAGAACAAGAAAACATATTTCTTTATGAAAAATAGGAAGATGCAGCTGTTGCACTTTAATTAAATCAGAAAATGTAGAATTCCAGATTAGTCAATTATTAAAATAGACGTTACAGCCCTAGTTTAATACATGTAACACCAGGTGGCACTATTCCTCTTTCAAAAAGAGTTCACAAACTTCTAGATTACACAAACATGATGCAATATATAAGGCATACTGAGATGAAACACTTTTTTTAAACAAATTAAACGATGCTAATGCAGTTTGAGTAATTTATTAAAGGCGTTTGACCAAATGACTGTAAATTGTATAAGACACCCACAAAGCTGCGAGGGGGGGGAACCTTGTCAACTCGTCCCCCGATGACAGTCCCACTGAGACTGCGAGCAATTCGACGCAGGTTCTCGGCACTGTATGACTCATCCTCTCCCAGCGGTGCACCATGAACTGCAGCAGACACATTCTGCACACAAACACATCGCATTAGCATTTCACATCATTAACAATAATCCGAAAGTTTGTCACTTTGTCTACTAACAATTACACACACACACACTAAACTGAGTGTATTAAAGACCCCATTAAAGGCAGAGTAGGTGATTTTTTCCAAAAATGTTTTTTGTTGTTATGCTGGTTGAAAGTCTTTACATCCTGATGCTTTCCAAGCTAGGTTGCTATTGCTAGCCTCTTTAAAATTATCTCCCCTACCTTTAAATATTTAGCTTTTTTTCCCCATGTTGACATATTTCCTATTGAAACAAACTAGAGGGCTTGCCCTTTAAATGGTCAATAGCCTTTAGTTTACATTAGAACCATTGCTGCTTGATATTGGTAGTCAGAGACAGGTGGTTTTCTCATTCTAAAAGACGCCTGTGGGTGCAAGATGAGTCATCAATATTTTTGGTCTGTCTTGTTTGCTCTGATTCCCGGATAATAGAGACATTTTAAATGGGTATATCTGCATTTGAATTAGGGCTGGGCAATAAATCGATTTTATCGATTAACTCGAATAGTGTAGTTTACATCGATTTGCTTGAATGAAAAGTTTGCCATATTAAAGATACACAAACAATATGGCAGCGAGCAGGGAAGAACTCATTCCGAAAAAAGTCATCCGTAATCTGGCAATGGTTCGGTTTTGCGGTGTCAGACGAACAACAAACAACACCCCGCTGCAAAGTGTGTTTGAAGTCTGTTGCTAGCAAAGGTAGCAGTATGACCAACTTACTGCAGCACCTCAAACAGAAACATGCTGCCGAGTGGGAGAAATGTTGCGCCCTACGACATGAAAAAGATCGCGGCAGCACAAGCACACCCGC